>JACJUY010003033.1:65143-91072 GCA_014220935.1 Platorchestia sp. MABIK | reverse complement strand
GCGGAACATTGACCTAGACGCCTTTGATAGAGGCGGAATAATGCAATTGTCTTCGAACGGAATCAAAATTCATAGTTTGGAGAGTCAAATTATGAATAAAATAGCAAGCTATGAAACGAATATGCTTACCAGAAAACTTAATCATATGTTCGTCAATAAATTTTACTTTTCGTATCCGAGCATAACGAGATTACATTAAAAAAATCACTAGGAAATTTGCTTCAATACTTGGTGAACGTATTTCAATTAAGTGAAATAGAACTTTCAATCAGTAAAATCACAACTTCTGACAATTCGAACGACTAAAATACTTACTAAAAAGCTTTTTTGACACAGTTGAGCACTGGTTCACGTCGGCCATAGATGCAAGACGGACCCCTGCGTCTCTGAGTCCTGGATTGACTCGACAGAGCGTAACCACCTCGTCAGGGGAGCTATAAAAACTTTGTATTTTACGGCTATATAAAAAAAATGGATTAGACAAAACCTTATGAGCATTAGTCGTTTTTCAGTTCAACTTAAATTTGAGAGCATAAACATTTATTCTTTATATTTCATAAAATGGATTAGATTCTTCAAGATCTTCTATAGTATCAGTACGTTCGACCATGAACAGTTTCAATCGCTAAATAACATATTTTCTGAAGTTCATTTTTCCTGTGATTATCACATTGGGTTTTCAAGATATTCATTGAGTCCTTACCCAAACGTTTTGATGAATGCTTGAAGGTGTCCAGAGTCAGTCGTACTTGACGGTGCCCAAAAGGTGTCCAATGGCTTGACTGATATGCT
This sequence comes from Platorchestia sp. MABIK, assembly GCA_014220935.1. Lineage (NCBI taxonomy): Eukaryota > Metazoa > Arthropoda > Malacostraca > Amphipoda > Talitridae > Platorchestia > Platorchestia sp. MABIK. Next base: position 90,280 of record JACJUY010003033.1, on the reverse strand, counting down.
TCCATCACCACATACAGGCCCGAGGAAATTCAGAACGTCAGGCAAATTCTGTATCGGTGCCGTGGGCGAAGAGACAACCTCAAGTTCACGCGGTGTTTTGCCCGCGCGCACACTTGAGATGGCGGCTTGTGAATCCTCGTCGCTTTCTACCTTCCAAAAGCCGTTGTCAAGGAAATCTTCTGACGCATTTAATAATCCTTTTCTTTCAGAAGCATCTGCAGGTTTTTGCATGAACTCCTTCACAAAAAAAGGAAAGAAACGGCAGTGTTATGCATTGATTACTGTCATTCGTTCACAATTCAACTTGTAGCGTTTAAAAATTTCTGTCGCAGGAATCATTTACGCTAACATCAAGTTACATTGCATTGTTAACTTGTGGGAAATGTTCAGAGAAACAGCCTAAATTCAAATTTTTCAATCTGACTCGTGAGCTTTGGCCTCGGACAGTTGGGATCGCATACATGATACTCCATGAAATGAAAATTAGTTTTGCAGGCATTGTGTATAATCACAATTGCGAATAACATACCTGACTCTGAAACTCTGCTTGGTTGGAAGATTGCAAGTATGTACATGAAGCAGAAAACGTGTTGGGTCATAGTGTCAGCATCGATTACGTTTCAAATCCTATTTACCTTTATTATTGCATTGTTTTCCTGGCAGACAATGTCTTGGTTTTAGTGAGAAAATGTGAATAGTATATAACACAAGCATGCAGTCAAAGAATTCAATTTCAATGTTTAACTGTGATGTCTTTGCTTTTTCTCGCCACTTGGAGATGATTTCTTTGTGATAAAATTAGCCGTTCACAAGTTTTCAGATATAGTAATACAATCTTCAACGCAATTTTTCTGCTTGGCTAAGGGAGAGCATGGTTTTTTTAATCTTGATCATTAGCAGGTGAAATTTTCAGAATGCTTAGTATCGCTATCTTTTGGGAACATCCTCTAGCGATTTTCGAAAAACGCTTCACACTAAGGGAGAGATTCTTCTATAAAATGAATGTAGCACTGCAAAGTACCTTGTATCTTTCTTTCGATAATGTGGAGTGCACCAGTTCCGTGCTCGGTGATTCAACGCAAACCGTTATGATTCCACCTCCGAGCTACACTGCTCATTGGGTATTTTGAGATGCATGGGCTGTCCCTTTCGTTCTCAAATATGACGAGCAGACTCTTCTCCAAACAATGCAATTTTAATTTCATGAGACTAAAGGACAGTGTTCCAAAATGCGTTTACGGTGAAAAACTAAAACAATTTAAATTGTGTTTCCTCATGAACAGAGGAGTTTTACGAACTCTTGATGCTACTCTACTGATTGTTCAGTCTTTTAATTAAATGCAAAAGGCTTCAATATCAATCTGATATTCTTCAGAAGGAGCATTGATTGTCCGTTGTGTGTATGACCTTGGCAAGTTTGTGGTTGTGTCACATTTCTTTAATTTAAGTATAATTAAGTCCACAGTAAAATATGGCCCATTCAATAACAAAAAAGTTTTCTGCATGGAAACCTCTCGCAATTCAAGTTAAAAAGTTGTTCCTGCGAATCTTGTGAATTTTTTCACTCCGAGTATGATTTAAGTTTGGTGACTGTCCGCAACTATAGCTTATTAATAAAAACGACAGATTTGTTGAACGAATCTTCTAGATCAGGGGTTTCCAAACTATGGCCCGCCGCATAATTTCATCCGGCCCGCCAAACAAATCCCTGTGTGGTGGCCTTGAAACAATAATATTTGAGGAAATTAAATTACTGGTACCAATTTATTTTTTTCATTTTTTTATTCCTTCGGCCCGCATAAATGTGGGAAACATATAATGTGGCCCTTTCATTGAAAAGTTTGGAGACCTCTGTTCTAGATGGACGTTTCACGAACGTCACGAGTACCAGAGCTTTAGATTGCACAGAAAAGTTTTCTGCAACCTAGTTAAAGTTTGAAATTCATTTTACTGAAATTGTTCAATTCTTTTGTCATCCACCACTAATAGCTTAGAAATATTTAAATTCCATTACACAAATTATCATATGTTATGTTTCAAAAAATATTTCAACTACTCAAAACAATTGCCTGAAATATTTAGCTTGCGAACAACCAACATTTAACTAAACCTGAAATTTGTTGATTACAAATTTTTTTCCCTCTAATGTATATCCATTCCATATAAGTTTGAGGTTTTGATGCTATTATTTACCGTTCTACAAAACAGTACTGGTATGTACTGCTACAGACAAAAACAAACATTCCTTAAAATGTTCATGTCTTTCGGATTACAGCTTTTCTTCCAACCTTGTTAGCTTCAGTTTTGAGTCTGCTATCATGTTTCCGACGTCTGAACCAACCAGTCACTTTTCCAAATTAACCTCTCTTTTAAGTAGTATTTTTGGCAAGTTTTCTGATGGATAGAACTTGGAGAACATCAAATTAAAACAAAGCCTGGATAAAAACTGTTTTTTTTTGTATACGGACAAAGTTATTCCATTTTGTTTACTCTGAATTGATTTCTCATAACAGCTAAATTTATACCCGAATTTGACTTTGTACTCAAAATTTGGAGACATTCCCCTGCTCATAGAAACCACAACAATTTGAGATTCCATATTGGAAGCAAGTTCTCAAACCTTACCTTACACAATTTTAATACAATATCGGAATATTGTAACAATTAGATTAGGGTGCAGTAAACTAAATGATCAAAATTGAGGGCATTCACTTAAGTTCTTCGGTTAGTATATCGTTGGTTGGTGCAAGATATTGTCTATTTTGGAAAAATAGCCAATAAGTACGCATAAGGCATAATAAGTAGAAGCCAATTATTATAATCGGTAAGTTCTGCGTGCAACGCAACTTTAACAAGAACGAAAGGGCAAAAACCAGGCGATATATCATTTTTAAAAAACTGTATGTCAAAATTAGTACGTTTCGGGCCTAGACCCATCTTCAGCTTAANATACCAATCAAAACTTATCTCATTTTTCGTGACAGTTTCACAATCGGGCTCTCTCTATCTCTCACGATTTACCTTAAAGTAGATAGGAAAAGGACTTCACAGTCATTGCTTGTTGAAAAATGTTAGAGATCATAGTGCAAAATTTATTGAGCAATATCGTTTTTCTTCTTGATCAATGATGATCAATGCACAATATTCTACAGTTGTGATGAAATGAACTTGATAAGGTTTATTTATCATTTGATATTGTTTGTTAAAAGAAACAAGCTTAGCAAAAACCTTTTTATTTTCAACGAAAATTTCCAAAGATGGGAATCGAAAAACAGTTTCAATTTGATTAACTTTCTTTTGAGAACTTAGTGTGGGCAACAATAGGGAACTTTGGAAACATTAACGTATTTACATGGCTTTTAAAAAAATGTGCTCGGTATTTTCTTGTCCAGACGGTATTATGTCCGTTTTGACATGGGCGTTTATTTACATATATGCAGGTTTAACGAATTAAATCAAGCAAATGAGCGTCAAATTTAAGACAATTAAATACTTCAAAATGAATCGTAGTCGCACCTGAAGCCAAAGCAATAAAAAAAAACATGAATAAACGTCAGTCGAAGGAGGATAACATTTTTTTGGCACCCTTTGTTGTGTGAAGCATCTGATGATATTCTTTTCCTGTGCAGGGACATTGGGGTCACCTCTGAATTTATTATTTTCCTACCACGTTGCACTCTGAGCCAAAATGACTTCCGTGTTCTGTTGAAGAAGTACTCTAAATACAATGTCGACATTTACTGCGAGCATTCATCACTACCTGCTAGCGTTAAATCTGATCTTGAATTGATAGCAAAAAATTATAATAGTCAAATTTCTATCAAGTGGAGCATTCCTTTCTAATATACCTAAATACGGAGCCCGTTCACGTTATCGTAACACGACACATCACCTTGACCTGGCTGTCAATCACGTTCGTCGCTGATTAATTAGACATTTTCAGTCTTTTGAAATAATTAAATCTCTAAAAAAGCTGCACCGAATCATGATAAACAATCTGGTCATAAGTTTAAGACCCAAAGCGTTGTTATTCTTAGCACAATTTAATTACTTAAATAAAATTCCATTTCTAATACATTGTAAATCATTGGCACAGAGCTGTTGCACACTTCAGTGTTCCATTTGTCGAGTCAGGTGCTCTGAGCGTGTCTGTGAATATTCCTGTTCTTAACGGTGTTGAAAGACACTATCCTCGTGGGCGATTCTCTATTTATTGTATCTTCTAGATTCGGTGCCGCGAATCGTTTCCAAATGTTTGAATAAGTGTTTGGAATACATCTAGGTGTTGAATAATTTCCTCTAACATTTATTTACATTCAATTTCACGATAATTGTTCGCTATGAGTTCGTTGAATTTTTTTCTTATTTTACAATCTGATTTACTTTTCATTCAGTTTTAGTATAATTTTAATCTAAATTAATTTTTCCGTTATATATCGGTCTATGGGTTGAGTTAAACGTGTGAGAAAATTACCTTGTTTCTTGTGTCACTTCATTAAAGACTGTAAAATGTATTAACGTGTGGCGTCGTTATTATTTTGTTCCGTATTGAACAGCTTCCCATGCGTGAAATGAGACTACCAAGTCTCCGAATAGCGTAGTCCACGCATCGAGCTTGGTGTATGGAGTAATGTTGTGTTTAGGCAGATGATATTTCAAATAAGTTAAATGAATGAAACTGAGCAAAATTCATTCTCCAATAAGAAAAGGATAATAGAGTTTTCAGGAATGATTTCGGAGGCTGTAGAACGCCAAAATAGAAAACAACGTTGCTGAATCTGTTATTCAAAACAACCCTATGAATTTAAGGGTGTTATACTTAATTTAAATACAGAAACGAAGCCAAAAATTAGAATTACGTCTAAGAGCCATTTTATTCTTAACTAGGAACGGAAAATGGCTTAAGAGAGGAAAAAATCAAAGCTGATTCAAGGAACCACTTAATTGCGATGTAGGAACGAAATATTTTCATTCATTGTTTTAACTCTTTATCATAACATTTATCAGATATTTCATTCAGACAATACTATAGCAACATGAAGCTCTAACTGTTGCAGGGTTCGACAATTTGGCGGACGTCCATCGTTTTTTAATAGTTTTTATCGCAGACACAAAGCCTGTCATTTCACTTTAGATTCCTACTGCTTAATTCTTCATTTATCGACGAAACGTGCGGCTGAGTGGCTATGTAAAGATGTTAAAATACTTTTTTTCTTCTTTACTTCATTTCTTCAACGGCATGAAAAGAAGTGAAGCGTTATCAGGTACGAATATAATATTCTTTTTCTCTCTATTCGTCCAATTTCGTAATGAACATTAATTTAAATTTTCTTCACGGTATGATTGACAATTTTACGAGGATCAGTTTTCCATGGGGTGAGGTCTTGATAAGGAATTTTCAAATTATAAGAACTTGTCCTGGCCTTCCGCAAGCATTACTTCACAAAAATCGTTGCTATTTTCTACTGTGTTAAACTGACTGGGAGAAATTTAGCAATACAAGGAAGCCCAGAACGCTCTGGTGAGGAGAAGGAAGCTCAGAACGCTCTGGTGAGGAGAAGGAAGCCCAGAACGCTCTGGTGAGGAGAAGGAAGCCTATAACGCTCTGGTGAGGAGAAGGAAGCCCAGAACGATCTGGTGAGGAGAAGGAAGCCCAGAACGCTCTGGGGAGGAGAAGGAAGCCTAGAACGCTCTGGTGAGGAGAAGTAAGCCCAGAACGCTCTGGTGAGGAGAAATAAGCCCAGAACGCTTAATTCTTTCGATGTTTCAGAAATTACTTTTGACGAATGAGGAAAAGGCTCGTGAATAGCTAGTTTTTCCTTGTAAAAGGTGAAACATTTTACTTTTCTTACTTTTCGTACTTTTTTCGTTAATATTTTCGAATGATTTTGGGTGTTTGTTGTTTCTAGCTGTGGTTAACTATTGAAGGTGTAAAAGTTTCGGACCAACTTCAGAACGCAGTTCGACCGCACTAGTGACTATTTCAAAGTTGTTAATTAATAAGTAATTTAGGTTTTCATAACTGCAAGTTTTACAAATATCTATCTGTTGTCTCCAATACACAGAAATACGACGTTTTCAAATACTCTCTGTGGGTTCCGAACCTAAATTTATGTCCAACTCAACACTTTCATCGCAACTTCTTAATCCGAAGTTCAATATTCATTACAAATTCAAAGACAATAGTGGTGAGCAATTTTGAAAATATTAAACATAACTAGATTATGGCTTCTTTTAGCATCAATTAAGTGGTTCTAAAATTGAGTTAGTGTCTGCAGGTCAGTCAGCAGCATTATGAAAATCCCTAACGTGGTCACTGGTATCGCACGTTGCGGCCTAAGTGTTATGGGCGCAGCTATTTCTATCAACCTACTCCTGAGGTTCGAGAACTGACCTGTTTTTTACCATTCGAACCTCTACCCCTTCAACTTATACTTTGCCTAGGTCACCACACCAGCACATTAGCGTGTGATTACTGTAACGGTGTACAGAAAATGACCAGAGGAGGGTGAAAGACTTCTCAGCAAAACGGTGTCACAAGTCTGAAGAGGATAGCCGCTGTCCTAGTTACAGTTTACATTCCTATTTATATGTTTACATTCCTATTTATTATGTAAACTTGCTCCTGAACTTAATGACGTCTGTTTGAAAACAGACAGAAATGAAACAAAGAAATGTGTATAAGATCGATTATGAGGAAATACCTACTCTTGTAGAAAATACTAACTTCTGATTGAAAACCACACGGAAATTTAGGGAAAATGCTTATGAAATCGACTATGTATAGTTGTGTGAACTTACTGCTGCTCTATAAACATGCTCATATTTGAAAAAACATTGGAATATTCACGAGAAATGCAAATGAAATCGATTATGACAATGTTGATGATGGTCACCAAGGTAGAGGTGCACGATGCTAAGCAATCATCATCGACCAGCAGCTTTTCGCGTGGAACTGACTGCGGTCGTCCTGCACCAGTCAGTCATCGCCGACATCTCTGTCTCGCTGGAGGGCTCAGTCGTTCTCGCTTTCGGTGGATCGAGGGACATCAATGATACGTTGGACAACAGTCGTCAAAATTGTTAAAAACAGTCCAAGAAAAAAATACCAACCTATGAAGTTACGTGAGATGAAAAGGAGAACCAAAGTTAAATGTTTAGCATTTATTGGCAAACGTCTCTGAATATTGGAATTCCATCTTCAGTGTTGAAACGCAATAAAATATGAAGAAAAGACAACAAATTGCACAACAACACATCTACAGAATAAAAACCTAACCCTAATTCAAACACGAGTAGAACCGACACGTGCCCTCACTCGCTTCTTGCACAACTTACACAACCACGCACACACAACCACACATTTCCGCATGAAAATATCCTGACATACACAGACCCTCGCGCACTCACACATATACACACTCATAAATATGTCAGTAGGCTTTTGCAATGTACAGTTTAACTGCAATTAAGTTTTAATTTAGGTTAGTCTTATGGGTGAATATGAACAAACATTTCAAAATTAGAAGCTGTTCTTCATTATTTGCAGTGTAGAGAGGCGAGAAAGTAGTTTTTTGAAAGGATAATTGAAATACTGATAGTGATCCCAAATTTCTGAATGAGGAGAAAGAATAAGCAATCGGTTTAATGTGAAATTCCTGAATGTTTGCTGCGTCTATTAATAATTATTGTTCATGTTTTGTACTACCACCATGATTCGACGTGCAGCATCACACTTCTATAGAAATAGACTCATCCACTACACAGGCATTCCTCCAGTCGTTCCTTTCTTTTAAAAAGTATAGTTATTTTAGTAGGATTCTGGAAAACTTCCTGACGTCAAATGAAATTAAAACTTACGAACTAGAGGCAAGACTTCCTTTTCCATTTCCGTGTTCAAATAACCCAAGAATGGTAATTCTACCTACAAAGTTCACTTTACGACGCTCAAGGAGACAGGAGAAGGACAGTAATCATGTTAGGTTGTTATATGTAGTCTTGGGTTATGTGAAAACAGAACTGAAAAGGGAAATAGCATCTCTGGTTCTTGGGTTTTTACTTCATTAAACGTCAAAGTGCTTCTTATAAATAGTTTTGGTATAAGGTACGTGATGGTTCTACCAGTGTTTGAGTAAGGATTAGGATCTAGATTTTCAAAGATGTAAATTTATTTTGTTATCATTGCTGTGTTTTCTAAGATTTGCATTCTTCTTTTTTCATGTTTCACCATTGAAGATGGAATTGTATCATTCCGAATAATTGGCATAAACAATATACATTTTCCTTATGATTTCATATTGATTATACGCGTAAGATTCGCCAATAATTAACCTATTGGATAGATGAAATAATTTCTGAATGTGTCCATGTCCTCACCCACTTTATGAGTAAATGAATCAAATTCCACTGCACAATGAAGAAACGACGGGAGAATATCACATGAATTCTAAGCGCTGACGTTTTTTCGTCGCACCGAAAACAAAATCCTTCATGTAATAGAGTTAAATTTTTTTTGTTGAATAGTTCCCCAAGATGTACAGGGATCAAATCTTTAATTAAATCTAAAACCATTGCAAGATTCAGTTGAAAAGAAAGCAAAATCTGCCAACTTCTGTATTATTATCACACATTAAGATAAAAATGCTGTGTAACTCCACAATGAATTATTTGAAATTTTAATTGTTTTTTGGCGGACCAGAAGTTCCAGAAGACTAGAAGCTTTAGTTGACCATAAGATTTATACGATTAAATTGCTTCAATTGAATTCAGTTGCAAAATGTGAGCATGAGCTCTCATGCTCAAGTTCTGAACTATAGTTTCTGCGTTTACCATACCAAGGATATCAATCGGAAAATTGAGAAAAAACCTTTTAAAGCTTTCGACTAAATTTTCCCGGACATTTCCTATGTATTATTTTAGTAAACAAGCGTACCATTGGATCATTTTGTAGATTTAAATATTTGCTCCCGACCATCATGCGATCGTCCCTCGTCTATAATTTTTGTTGCTCGCACTGCACATCGCAGTATGTGGGTTCCACCCACCGAGCACTTCAGAGTTGATGAACAAGCAGTTCGAAGTCATCGTGCAGGCCGCTGGCTTACTTCCCCTACTTATTCTAGTATAAGACAGCATGTTGTAATGGTCCCTGTGAACAGATTATCGACATAGGTAGATTTAAGAACAGGATCCCCATCAAATTTTTTTTTATTATTATTGAACCTAGAGCAATGAAATTTGCTGTACTGATAGAAAATGCAATATGTAATCATGTATCTTCTATAAAAAATGCGATTTTCTTGAAAAGAAAATGGGAAATCATAGAAAACAAAATTTTAGGTGGGTTTTCAAAACGCTTCTTGTCCGACAGGTTTTGAGCTGGAGTGATGATTTTGGTATCATTGGATGCGGAGAGACGTGTACTTTCGAAAAACTTAAATGATTTTTCTTAATATTCAGTTTTGAATAGAAAAATGAAAAAATTCCACAGCAAACTTGATTTTGGATAAAAATGCGGATTTATGACGTCATAACTTTTTAATAAAATTTATTTCGAAAAACAATTTAAGTTTTTGAAAAGCCCTCATCCTTCCACATCCAATGACGTCAAAATCATTACTGTAGCTCAAAAACTGTAGGAGAAGAAGCTTTTTGAAACCCCACATTCCGAGGTTTTAAACAAAACAAATAAACGTGAACTATGAAAATAAATTTTTTTTAACATTTTTGGTGCAGGTTAGACCCATGAAATCATTATAGAGTAAGACAAAGACATAGGAGATGACATAGCAACGTCGTGCCGTGAAGAAAGTGCCAAGGGGGAGGTGTAACATGGTGAAATCCCACTTACCCCTTTCCCCCCCCCTTCTTCAAACCTCCGTAACGGGCGAACGAGTGACCGTGCGAGTCTCATTTTTTAACAGGATGTACCTGACCTCTTACACTTCCTATAGCAGCAAAAATCCTTATTTCTGCAGATTCCTCAAAACGCGGAATCCATATGGGGGATTCTCCCCTTAAATATTAGATACTTGTTCTGCCAACTTAGACCTACGTATTTTAGGGTCAATATTTATTCATGAACTTAACCCTTCTGTCAACAAAATGCAGAGTGCAGACCCTCTGAAATAGTCAACCGGTAAATTCAAGTTTTTCTTTCGTTTACATTCTGTATTTTCATTACTGTATTGTATTTTTTGTATTCTATTATGTTCTTGTATACTGCCATTCTGTAATCTTGATTGCACTAACATGTCCTTTATTTTGTTGCAGACCTTTTGTTGAGAATGAACCAAGGCTCGGAACGTTCAAAGTAAATGTTTTTTAAGTAGTTCTTCTCTATTTCTCTATCTTTAGCTATGCAACTCATGAGCAGATATTTTAATCTTCATTTTTCCCCCACCTTGAAAGTTCCATCGTTCTTGCAATTGCAGAGAGCTCACAGATTGAATTTCCGAGTAATTAAGAAAAGTTTTTTGATTTTAAATTCCGGTGCTGTTGAGATGGACCTCACATTAATTTTTGAATTCATTGTATTTTCTTTAAAAGCCTGCAGAAGCAAAAAGAAACATTTGTGTACAAATATCTCCATCGTTGTGAATAAAGCAATATAATAAGCGATTACCTTTGTTTCAACAGGCAATGCATGATACCAATGAATAAAAAATCTTGCATTTTTTCAAAATTTCGGAGAGAACAGCGCAGCATTACGTCAACTGAGGAGTAGCCAAATTACAAATTAAATCTTCTCTTATACTGCTTAAACCATATCAATGATCGAGAGCATACCACTAGGGCAATTCGCACAGGGTTCCAAAGCAACAACAAGAAGGAAAAAGAGAAGACGCATTCTGATCATGTAAAAGAATTTACGGACCTTCTTCCTCAGAAAATAATCATTTATGTATCGTGGTACAACCTATATCTTTTTGCTCTGAAAGATCTGTTCTGAACAAATTTTTCTTACCTTAAATTTTGAAAAAACATTTTTGGGTCTAACAACTAAATTTTTTGATGCTTTGTGCGGCTTTGGAGCTCGTCATACTGATTTGAATGCAACTGCATATGAATAACTTGCCAATGAGATTTAAATCGTTTATTAGAGTGAAAATTGCACTTCATAAACACACACAGAAGTAGGTTCTTGAATTAGACTACGCTCAAATCTTAGCAAATGTTATTTCGCAGAAAAAATCGATGTGTGTATTCGATGATATGTGATTATTAACATTCATAGGAAAAAAACTTTCCTCTTGCAAAAATAAAGTTGAGCTAGTTAAACTCTGCGAATGAAGGATTGTCAACATAATTTATTCATGTGAACATCGACTTATTTGTTTTTCATGCTTCGGGCAGTTGTAGATTTAAATTAAATATTTACTAGAACGAATGTGATTGTAGTTGGAAAACAAAAACCAAGGAATGAAAAATAAGCAATTTAGTAACAAATCTCTGGATTTTGCTGGATTTTCCTTTGTCAATTGATTTTTCACTTATATCAACCATAAATTCAATATTCTAAAGGCATTGGACCATAACCGACCACTCTGGTATATCTTTAATTCCTTTTAAGATTTTAAATAAATTTTGATCTTATCATCTTTGCGATTGTTTTTGCAACTCACAGCACCCCATTTTTTCACGAACATTGGTTGAAAACACGCACTAAACGGAAAAAGCCCAAGATGGCTTTTCTAACATAGCTAATATAGCAAATGGAAATTCAATTTCAATAAGCCTTCATCTTGACAGTTCGAAAAGATATCAATTCCCAATTAATTATAAAGAGTGTATTTGATACACACGAGTACAAAAACTGCAATTTTAAGTGTATTTTATTCACAGGAGATGCAGAAAGACATAAGAGACATGGCCTTGGAAGTTTTCGAGTGCAAAATATGCGTTGAAAATTATGATTCACAGTACCATAGACCACTCAGTCTTGATTGCGGTCACACTTTCTGTGAATTGTGCATACGAAATTTAGGACACGGACGCAGCAAAATCTGCCCAACTTGCAGGAAATGGACGAACAAATCAACTGACCAGCTGCCCGTCATATTTGCCCTCATTCCCTCTCAGGAAAGTACAACTGCGCGCTCAAATCTCATTGATGTTGTCGGTGACAAATGCAACGACCATGGATGTGTTCTCGACCGCTTTTGTGCGGAATGCGAGGAGATGGTGTGCAGAAAATGTGTCACAAATTTTCATGCCGCCCACCGTTATGAATTTATGGATGATATTCTTTACAAGGACCCTGATGCAGCTACTCTCACTAGAGAGTTGGAGAACAAAATCGAAGCCAATATTGAAAGTCTTTCAATATCAATGTCAGTGCCAATTGAAATATGTAAAATAATTGCTGAAATTTCAAAATGTAAAAAAGGCATTGAAGATTGGAAAGATAAGCTAAGCTCGAAAAAGAATCTAGTAGAGCAGCATCAGAAGGATTGGAATAATGCAAAAAATAAATGTACGAAAGAGAAGTATAAAACTTTCAAAAACTTATGTCATCAGTGGAAAGGAGTTGTTCTCCCACCTCGTCCTGTCGTAGAACTTACATCTTTAAATGAAAAACTTAAAGAACTCAACAAATGCACCGCACATTTACAGGTCAGTGATAATGTTGAAGCCATCAAAACTTTTTTTGATAAACATTAATTGAAAAAAAAATAACATTTCTATTGATTTTTTTCTACTAATTATTCCTTGTTCGTATTTGTAAGCTGATTTTTATAAAACAAATGATACATTACACCGACCATAGATATACTGACCCAAGAATATTGTTCAAGTAAATACCTTTAATTTTGATCATTTAGTTTACTGTACTCCTATCTAATTGTCATAGTATCCTGATAATGTATTAAAATTATGTACGGTAAGGTTTGAAAACTTGCTTCAAATTTGTTATCTCATGTTGTTGGGGTTTCGTGGAGCAGGTGAATGTCTCCATATTTTGAGTACGAAATGACATTCGAGTACAAATTTACCTGTCATGAGAAATCACTTCATAGAGAACAAATTGGAATAATTTTGTTCGCAAACGAAAAATAACATTTTTCATCGAGGCTATTTTTTAAATTGATGTTCTCTAAGTTCTTTTTATTTCAAAACTTGCAAAAAGGTCCACGGAAAAGAGAGGTTGATTTGAAAAGTGAGAGGTTGGTTCGGTCGTGAGAACCATGATAGCAGACCCAAAACAGGAGCTCATAAGATTGAGAGAAAAGTTGTTTTCCGAAAGAAATGAATATTTTAAGCGAGGTTTGTTGGTGTCTGTTAAAGTAATAATCAATCCTATTTTGTAATACGGTAAACAATAACATCACACCCGCAAACTTAAATGGAAATGAGATGCAGTGTGGGAAAAGTATTCCAACACAATAAATTTCAAGTTTGGTTAAATGTTGGCAGTTAGCAATTTAAATATTCCACAAAATTGTTCTCAATAGTTTAACTTCTTTTGTGAAATACAACATTTGATGATTTATCTATTTGATTTCAAGTATTTCAAAGCAATTAACGGTGGATGGTAAAAGAACTGAACTATTTCAGTGAAATGAATGTCAAATAATAATTATTGTTTTTTAAAGACTTCGTGTACAAACCAATTCTCTAGCGCTCTTGACGTTAGTGGAACATGAATCTAGGAGATTCGTTGAACAATCTCTCGCTCAGTTACTAATTAGTCACAGTTGCGAAGTGTCACCGAAATTAAGTCGTACTTGAAATGATATATTCCACAATCATTCGGGAAAAAAAATCCTTTCTTTATATTCTGATAGGTTTTCGCAAAGAACAATTTCTTCTAACTGCATGCGATACATTCTACCGTAGACTTAATTATTCGTTAATTTACGCAATATGACACAACCACTACCTTGCTAACGCCGTGTGCAACACGAAGATCAATGCTCCTTCTGATTAGTGATTGATATTGATGCCTTCGGTACAAGATTAATAGACTAAACAATCAACAGAGTAACATCATATGTACGCGAAACTCTTCTGTTCAAGAGTAAATATGACACAAATTGTTAAAATATTACATAGTAAATGTGTTTTGGAAAACTGTTCTTTAGTCTGACAAAATCAAAATTGCATTGTTTGGATAAGATATTCTTTCTTTATGTGTGAAGACGAAAGGGACAGCTCATGTATTCCAAAATACCCCACCATCTGTGTACCTCTGAGGTGAAAACATAATGATCTGCATTGCTTCATTTATCACGTAACAGGGGCACACCACATTATCGAAGGAAAGATATATGGAACTTTATACTGCCACATTCTAAAGAAAAATCTCACCCGTTGTGTGAAGCGTTTTTCAAAAATTGCTTTGGGACGTTCCTAAAAGATAACGATCCTAAGCATTCTGAAAATTTCACCCGCTAATGATTAAAATAAGAAGCAACAATGCTCTTCCGTATCCAAGAAGGTAAGTCACGTTGAAGATTGTGTCTGAAAACTTGTGAAAGCTTAATTTCGTCACAAATAAATCATCTCCAAGTGGCGAGAAAAAGCAAAGGCATCACAACTAAACTTTAAAATTGAATTATTTGACTGCATACTTGTGTTAGGCACCATTCACATTTTCCAACTAAAACCAAGACATTGTCTGCCAGGAAAACAATGCAATAGGAAAGGTAAATAGGATTTAAAACGAAATTAAAGTTGACAGTATGACCCAACGTTTCTGTGTCATGCATACTTGCAATCTTCCAATCAAACAGAGTTTCAGAGTCTTGTATGTTATGCGCAATTGCGATTATACACAATACCTGCAAAATCAATTTTCATTTCAGGGAGTATCAAGTATGCGATGCCTACTGTCCAAGGCCTAAGCTCATGAGTCAGATTGAAAAATTAGAAATTGCGCTGTTTCTCCGAACATTTCCATCAAGTTAATAATGCAGTGGAACTTAATATTAGCGTAAATGATTTCTGCGACAGAAATGTTTATACATTATGCGATGAACTGTGAAAGAATGAAAGTAATCGATGCATAACACTGCCGTTTCTTTTCCCTATTTTGTAGGAGTTTTGTCCGTAATGATTTGTGATTTTGATTTTGTCCGTAAACAAAAAAAAAAACCTTTTTTTATCCAGGCTTTGTTTTAATTTGATGTTCTCCAAATTCTTTCCATCAAAAAACTTGCAAAAAATGCAACTTAAAAGAGAGGTTAATTTTCAAAAGTGACAGGTTGGTTCAGTAGCCGAAAACAAGACAGCAGACTCAAAACTGAAACTAATAATGTTGATAGGAAAGTTGTTATCCAAAAGATGTGAACATTTCAAGCGAAGCTTGTTTTTGTCTATAACAGTACATACAAGTACTGTTTTGTAGAACGGTAAATAATAGCATCAAAACCTCAAACTTATATGGAAAGAATATACAGTAGGGGGAAAAGTAGTTGTAAACAATAAATTTCACGTTTGGTTAAATGTTGGTTGTTGGCAAGCTAAATATTTCAGGCAATTGTTTTGAATAGTTGAATATTTTTCGAAATATAACAAATGATAATTTGTGTGTTGGAATTTAAATATTTCTAAGCTATTAGTGGTGGATGACAAAAGAATTGAACAATTTCAGTAAAATGAATTTCAAACAATAACTAGGTTTCAAAAAACTTTTGTGTGCAATCTAAAACTCTGGTACTCGTGACGTTAGGGAAACGTACTTCTAGAACAGGGGTCTCCAAACTTTTCTATGAAAGGGCCACATTATATATTTCCCATATTCGTGCGGGCCGAAGGAATAAAAAATGAAAAAAATACATTGGTACCAGTAATATAATGTCCTCAAATATTATTTTTTCAAGTCCACCACACAGGGATTTGTTTGGCGGGCCGGATGAAATTATGCGGCGGGCCATAGTTTGGAAGCCCCTGATCTAGATGATTCGTTCAAGAAATCTGTCCATTTTACTAATAAGCTATAGCTGCGGACAGTCACCAAACTTAAATCATATTCGGAGTAAAAAAATTCACTATATTCGTAGGAACAACTTATTTACTTGAATTGCGAGAGGCTTCCATGCAGAAAACTTTTTTGATATTGAATGGGCCATATTTTACTGTGGACTTAATTATTCTTAAATTAAAGAAATGTGACACAACCACCAATTTGCCAAGGTCATACACACAACGGACAATCAATGCTTATTCTGAAGAATATCAGATTGATATTTAAGCCTTTTGCATTTAATTAAAAGACTAAAAATTCAGTAGAGTAGCTTCAAAAGTTCGTGAAACTCCTCTGTTCATGAGGAAGCACAATTCAAATTGTTATAGTTTTTCACTGTAAACGCATTTTGGAAGACTGTCCTTTAGACCGATGAAATTAAAATTGCATTGTTTGGATAAGAGTCTGCTCGTCATATTTGAGAACGAAAGGGACAGCCCATGCATCTCAAAATACCCAATGAGCAGTGTAGCTCGGAGGTGGAACCATAACAGTTTGCGTTGAATCACCTTGCACGGAACTGGTGCACTCCACATTATCGTAGAAGAGATACATGGAACTTTGCAGTGCCACATTTCATAGCAGAATCTCTCCCTTAGTGTGAAGCGTTTTTCGAAAATCGCTAGCGGACGTTCCCAAAAGAGAGTGATACTAAGCATTCTGAAAATTTCACCCGCTAATGATTAAAATAAGAAAAAACCATGCTCTCCCTTAGCCAAGCAGCAAAATTGCGTTGAAGATTGTATTACTGTATCAGAAAACTTGTGAACGGGTAATTTTATCACAAAGAAATCATCTCCAAGTGACGAGAAAAAGCAAAGACATCACAATTAAACATTGAAATTAAATTCTTTGACTGCATGCTTGTGTTATGTACTATTCACATTTTCTCACTAAAACCAATACATTGTCTGCCAGGAAAACAAAGCAATAGGATTGGCAAATAGGATTTGAAACGTAATCGATGCTGACATTATGACCCAACACGTTTTCTGCTTCATGTACATACTTGCAATCTTCCAACTAAGCAGAGTTTCAGAGTCAGGTATGTTATGCGCATTTGTGATTATACACAATACCTGCAAAACTAATTTTCATTTCATGGAGTATCATGTATGCGATCCCAACTGTACGAGGCCAAAGCTCACGAGTCAGATTGAAAATTTGAATTTGGGCATTTTCTCTGAACATTTCCTACATGTTAACAATGCAACGTAACTTAATGTTAGCGTAAATTATTTCTGAGACATAAATGTTTATACGCTACAAGTTGAATTGTGAACGAATGACAGTAATCAATGCATAACACTGCCGTTTCTTTCCTTTTTTTGTGAAGGAGTTCATGCAAAAACCTGAAGATGCTTCTGAAAGAAAAGGATTATTAAATGCGTCAGAAGATTTCCTTGACAACGGCTTTTGAAAGGTAGAAAGCGACGAGGATTCACAAGCCGCCATCTCAAGTGTACGCGCCGGCAAAAAAACGCGTGTTCTTGGTGCTATCTCTCGGCCCACGGCACCGATACAGAATTTGCCTGAAATTCTGAATGTCCTCGGGTCTGCACGTGCTGATTTTAGCATATCAGTCAAGCCATTGGACACCTTTTGGGCGCTGTCAAGTACGACTGACTCTGGACACCTTCAAGCATTCATCAAAAAGTTTGGGTAAGGAGTCATTTAATATCTTGAAAACCCAGTGTTATAATCACAGGAAAAATGAACTCCAGAATTTTTTTAATTAGCACCTCAAACTGTTTATGGTCGATCATGTTATAGGTACTGTAGTAAATCTTCAAGAATCTAAACCTTTTTATGAAATAAAGAATCAATGCCCATACTTTCAAATTGTGCTTGAACTGAAAAGGAAATTTTGCTCATAATGCTTTGTCTAATCAAAATTTCTATTCAGCCGTAAAATATGGGAGTTTTGGGGCTCCCCTGACGAGGTGGTTACGCTCTGTCGAGGCAATCCAGGACTCAAGTACACAGGGGTCCATCTTGAATCTATGGCCGACGTCAACCAGTGCTCAATTCTTTCAAGAAATCCCAGTTGTAAGTACATATTTTAATCGTTCGATTTATCAGAAGTGTTATCTCACTTAATGAAAGTACTTTCATCAAGTGTCATAATTTTCAAAACTAACAGAGGTAATTTCAAACTGAATTTTTCACTTAATCTCTTAATGCTCGGTAGCGTAAAGAAAATGTACGTACGAACATTTGATTGAGGTTTTAACATGCATGATTGATTAGCGATTTTTCATAATTTGGTTCAATAAACTGAAAAAATAGATTCACTACGATGAGTTTTTGCAATAATCAGTTTCTATTGCAATAAAAGTTGTCTAGGTCAATGTCTCATCAATCTCACTAAATAACTTCACAGTTTAACAAGAAAATAAAATTGATTCAAAATGAGAAATAGATGTTGACTTTCTGCCCTAACAATGATACGCGTTTTCATATTTGAGTGGAATGAATTCTGAAAAACACTTCAAGATAGCTTACGATTTCATCTAATGTGTGCTGCAGCTACCGTGGCCTTCTTCACTGTGGGAGAGAAATCTCTGATTTTCTGCCCAATACCACCAAGGCACATCACTTCATCTCAAAACGGTAGCTTTATCGTGATCTTTATCCAAAGATAGAAGAAGTGTCAATATATATGCTGAAGCTCATATGCCACTGACCTAAAACCTCTCATTTAGCTACAAACAAAAGTCCTAGATTTATTCCCACGTACCTTTCCTGACAAGAAAAAAAACACGATTGAACAGATTCTAAAACCCAAAGTCAAATCAATAAACTAAATACATCAAGCTTTCTTTGCTGTTTGAAATTAAAATTTGGAATGAAATACCTTGTTCAAACGCTAGCTGTTCAAAAAAAAAAAGAGTTCATTCATAAAATCAACGGGTTCAAAGGCCTAAGTAAAAATTCCACTGAATGTTTTCTAGTAAAATTGCCGGTTCGAACTCTAGCTAATCAAAAACAAAGGAGCTCACTGATAAGGTTGATAGATCCCGGTTCATACGTCAAGATTTCCCTGAAACAATATTGATTCAAATTGCCGGTTCCCACGCTAGGTGTAAAAAGGAAAAGAAGCTTTCAAAACGTGCCTAAGTTAGACTTACTCCAATTATCTAAGCAAATAACTTTTATCTTCCACCTCTTATATTCATCTTACACTCTTATTCTACCATTTTGCTCTAGCTCCAAAGCCTCTGACTTAAAACCTTTCAGTTAAACCAATAAAATCCTCAATTTATACCCACGTACACATGCAATAGGAAAAATTATGATGGAATATATCTTAAAGCCGGAGCTCAAATTTCTGTGCGAACGCATGGCACTTCCTTTTCAGTTTGAATTTTAAATTCAGATAAAAATTTCTGGTATGACCGCTGGCTGTTCAATAAAATTACTCATTGATGAGGTTGAAGGGTCCATATCTCAAGATGTCCGTGAATCCATTCTTATTTAAATTGGGGATTCGTACGCTATTGGTTCAAAAACTGTGGAATCATACAAACATTTCAAAGTTCGTTGTAAACATTTTTTCTAGCAAATAGCAAATAATTTTTACCATTCATTTCCCACATTCATATTAGGCTAAACTTCAATCATTTCTGCCTTTTATATCATTACATGAGAATGAGTCAGTTCGACAGACTTCCAGAGTACTTTCGTTGCATTGCCCAATCCTCAGGCCTCTCCCAACGCCGGCTATACACGGAATGCTTTTCTCAAGACTGATTTGACAGCTCAATATGTACCGAGTTGAAACTAAGTGAAATGACTGGTAAGAATTTTAGAAAGCATTTGGTAAGGATTTGAACGGAAACCCGAAAGGATATTGATGGCATGAAATGCTTTTGGACAGGTATTTTTCCAAAGTAAAAAATTGTGATGAATTAATGGAATAAATGTCAGGCGTTAATTTCTACGTAGAATATTGGCTTAATTTGAAAATCCGTCTGACGCCTGGAATGGTTAGTTCGTGAGCGGCGAGTTGTGCTCCATATGAACTATAATTTGAGCTTTGAATTCGACGTCGCATGTGCCCATGATTCACGTTGCCTTCAATTATGTTGAATGTTATTTAATGAGTATCGACAAGTCCCTGCAGAGCTTATACCGATTAAAATTTTACGTTTTGGATCTTGCATTTGCGAATTTTTTTAATTCGTTCTTTTCGAGCTGGCTTTCCCAAAATTGATTAAGACTGATAAAAAACATGCTTCAGCTCCATTACCAATACGGAAACAAATTTAGTGAAAAAAAAATTTATTTTAAATATTCTACAAATTTTAGCATTGGCACACTGGTGTCTCTGCAGACATGTTAGGTAGTGTGTACTGGGATGATTATACCCTAGTAGGCAGTCACAGACAATAGCGTTCGAAGAAACTTGAGTGAATATTTCCGTTAAAGTATTACAACAATAATTTTAGTCTGTAAAAAAATCTGAAAACACTAGATAAAATCTGTAAAAAACATCTGTAAAAAAATGGCTTTTCCAGCAGGAGCGGGTCAACTGGGCACTATTGCTCTCAGACATTGTGCAATAGAAAGCATTAAAGTGGTGGAAATTGTTGCTGAACATACGACAGTCTGTTTTGATAAAATAGCACACGTTTCTGGAACATATATATAGCCCTCTAGACTTTTAAAATATCTGGTAGGACACATCTGTCCCGGCAGATCCAAAATGGTTATCCGTGTTAAGAGGATGGCACAGATTCAGTTTTATAGTGAAGACACATTGATGTAACGTTTCAATTTTTACGCTGTGTTTCGTATAATTTTCAGGAAGAATTTTCAGCTAAGATATACATAAAACCTGCGGTATTGTGAATTCTAAAGTCACTTTACAATGTTCCTAGGTTTCGTAAATTAGGCACACCAAAAAATGTTATAGAAGTACAAAAATGAACAGTTGCGCTTTTATCATTCTGTATCATTAACAGGGGAAAATACTATCCCTTTAATTTCCATATGGCGAAAAAATCGGGAAAATTCATTGTAGCAGCAACTACCTTAGTGTCCTAGCATTATCCATATTTACAAATTGCAAGCTACCACTTCGTCTTTAAAATGTTTGGAATCTGCAAGTGAAATATTTCTCTACTGAAAATCCTCTCCTTGCGTTAGAATAATATTTTTACAAAGAGTAAGAAGCATTCCCCTGGAGTGTCAAGCAATTTGTTATATTTTCATAACACAGAATCTTAATGAATGTAAATGATTGATAGCAAATATATTTTTTCCATATTATCTTGGTTTTTATGTTTGTAAGGAGCGATCAATAAGTCAGTTTAAAGTTATAATTAAACGTATCAGTTTGTGTTCCCAATTCTGTGAGGTTATTTGTTCAGCGCACCATTATACAATTTAATGATGAACCCTAATAAGAAAGTTATTACAATTCTACAATCTTGAAACATGCAAGACAACAGGAATGTTAATAAATTGTAAGTTCTGAAAATCGGTTTGAAATTTTATTCGAGAAATTTTAGTCCGCCGAAGTTAATGTTTCGCTGTTGAGCCACCCCCTACGGTGCGTTTGTGAACCACTTAGTGAGTACTTGATAACTCAATGTTAGATAAATTGTAGTCTGTCGTATCTTATGCAAGTGTAGAAGAACTGGTGAACAAGAAATTCCAGGAAGTGAAAATATATCAGTAGATGGACGCGTTATCGTTTGAGTATAGAGTTTAGATGTTGATATTAGGTGAAGTAATTCTGTATTTAAGGTTTGAAAACAAACGAACACGAATCTTACTGAAATCCTACTTAATAGGTGTGGTGCATTTCAGCAAATGATGATCGTTTTTATGGAAGTTTAAAGTATGTATTAATCTTCATTGAAATACTAAGTGCATTGAGGTAATCTGATTGACAAACAATCGCTTTGGCAAATAAGCGAAAATGTTATGTGGAATATTATTTACTGAAGCTTTTTCGTTGAATACATCCTGCACGAGATTCATGGACAAAACTATCATAATTTTATCAAAAATAACTTTGCGATAAGAAATAAGAGGGCTTTCGCTGTCGAAGACAGGAAATGTACCGTTTTTATCCGTCCTTTACAATTCCTTAGTCTGAACTGTTGCTGTTGTCGGAACGCTGTCAAGTCATTGGAAAGGCAGTCAAAGGCGAGTTTCACCCAATCCTTGTTTCGTTTGTGCAGTGTGTTACTATGAGTAAGTCCCGGTTTCGGCAGAGTGACGGTTAGTATCCTGCTCAAAACTACCAAGAACAAGCGGTGCACTGCTCTATTCTATTCCTCAACCGGATACTAATTTTGTTATGTAATTGACTGGTTCAGTTCTTTTTTCAAGTGTTACGTTTTTAATAAGTGCTAAGGAAAGCCTGAGAAGGTAATTCGAGCTTCAAGCGGCGCTATAGCTATGATGGACTGTCGTTAGGGAACTGTTGTTACCGGGGGAAGGTCACATGTATATAAAAAAAACCTGGGCAGCTTAGGGTGCGTTTGAATATGCTGTTAGTTTAGTATGTATCAAGAAAAACTAGATTAAGATAGATTGAGATAAGTTAAAATCAGACCAAATGGGTTCTGGTATCTCATGTTAGAAAAATATAAGGGATTTTTTTCTCCGTTTTTCGGCTAATTCTAATTAATGGAAACCGAACTACAGGCTCTGAATGATGCACTAGCGCTACTGATAATGGACCTTCAAACGGACATAAGAAAAGTACTTATTGAAGTAAAACATGAACAATTTTCGATCGATTCCTTTTCCAATTGGTGAAATCACGCTTATTCTGATTCCCGTTTGAACTTCAGCCGTTTGCTGCATCCAAAGTCTACCAGCAGCAGTTGGTGCTCGCATGCGGCAGTTGGGTTGGGAACCTGAAGATTGGCATTTCCCTGACGCCAAACCTGGAAGTGTGGACTGGATGATATTACTTATGGAGCCTGTGAAGTAAGTTAAGTAGGTGATGACCGTAGATTAGAGATTTTCAACTATATGAGGACTGCAGACTAGAGTACTGCTATGTAGCTAAGGATCAAAGATTAGGGGACTGTTTTCTGGTGAAGACATTAGATTAGAAAGTTTTCATCTAATTCATGTTAGTTTATATTAACATATTAATTTGCAGAACTAAACTGCTTTGTACGACAGAGTTATATTTTGAGTTATGTTATCACATGCCAACACGCGTGGAGCTTAGGTTATTTATGACGAGCTGTGGACAGTGTCACATCAAAATGTAGCAGCAATATTTACGAACAACAAATCATAACTGCTCAGTAGATTTAGGCCATATTAAACGAAAGTTGCTTGTATATCTCGTGAATGCCCTGACACAGTCACAGAATTCATAATGCAAGTAATACCACTCCAAACTTAAAAGTGAATCTTACTGATTCGAATTTTGGCTACATATCCGTTTTTTACCTGATAGGATCTGTCTTCCGCCTGCAACATATCTTCCAATCCGTGTGGTCGTAAAATTTGAGAGTCATTATAAGCGGAAAAATGTTGATTGAAGATTAAACTCTAGAGTGTTAGTGAGCACTCAAAAAAATTTTCATCAGCAGTATTTTTGTGATTTTTGTGTGTTTCTGTAAGGCGTTATGTTTAGCAAAATGCGTCTTATCTTGCAAAGCTTATTGAGATGAGTGTGTTTGAAATTGATTTACGTGCTTTGATCTAGTATCGGCAGTTATGAGGAAGGTTTTGTCGAGGAAAGTCCTAGGGGATAGCAGAATATACTGGACGTAGTCCATTACCAAAAACAGTTACAACAAGGTCAACCACAGGGGTCAAATTTAAATGACCTAAATGTTTCACTCTGAATGAAGTTACATGGGGACCACTAATTTAAGCACTAGTCAGGTGACATTGCTGAATTATCCAGCACTTGGCTCTGTCGGTTACATTCAACACAGAATTTCAGCAGAAGTGGTCATGACCCTGTCATTACGGGAACACTTGTCAACTGAACACCATCTGTTCGATGCTGCAGCTACTCAACCTAAATACAGTTATGATTTTTTAAATCTATTTTTCTTCTTATTTACTCCCACGCAGTTCAGTGATATTTTATACTACCAAAACACGCAGTGTAAAATAAATTCTAATAGGAGACCTAACGAAATTTTCATTTCAAATCAAGCATAACAAATTATTATTTTATGGAATACCGCTGAAAAATGAAAAATTTTCTGGCGTCCATCAGGAACTGCCGTTCCTTATGATCTATGTATCTAGTAGTACTTAGTCTTTTCACTTAATTAAGTTGATTGGATGAAAAAGCTCCATTTTTACTGCTAAAATGACTTTAATTATTATAATTTATATCATGATGTTCAAAGAATTTTGGCTAAACGTGTATTAGCTCTTATAATACTTTGCACTTATACATTTTGTCTTCATATGAATGGGAAATAATTCGCAGGATAAAGCTTATATATAACCGTCATTTCAGAACCGCAATCCAATAACAAATGTAAATGTTTCAATAAAAAGTTAAGGTTAAGTACCAAAGATGTCCACATTGTTAACATTGTATGTGGTCAATACCAAAACAAACGTTTCGGACCTTGACCCATCATCAGCTATAAATCTGCAAATATACACAGAAAATTTAATACCATGACTCGGTAATTGCACTCATTACGTATTTATAACTAGAAATGTTAAAACAACGGTAATTTTTATTGTAGTTGCATACTAAGCAACATTTATGTTATTTTTCGTAAAGGTCTCACAATCGGGCTCTCTCTATCTCTCACGATTTACATTAAAGTTAGTAGGAAAAAGACTTCACAGTCATTGCTTGTTGAAAATTGTTAGAGATCATAATGCAAAATTTATTGAGCAATATCGTTTTTCTTCGTGCTCAATGATGATCAATGCACAATATTCTACAGTTGTGAAGAGATGAACTTGATAAGTTTTATTTCTCATTTGATATTGGTTGTTACAAGAAACAAGTTTAGCAAAAACCTTTTTATTTTCCACGAAAATTTCCAAATATGGGAATCTAAAAACAGTTTCAATTGATTAACTTTCTTTTGAGAACTTAGTGTGGGCAACAATAGGGAACTTTGGAAACATTAACGTATTTACAGGGCAGTTAAAAAAAGGTGCTCGGTTTTTTCTTGTCCAGACGCTACTATGTCCGTTTTGACTAG
>JACJUY010003033.1:23448-42327 GCA_014220935.1 Platorchestia sp. MABIK | reverse complement strand
AAAGTACAGCTTACAAGAGTCTAAGTACTTTTTGTGTGTTCATATCCCCTTAAATGATTTTTTTAGTATTTAATGGATTGAGCAAAAAAGCTTTTTAATTTATTTTCTGGGGCTCATTGGCAATAGATGTTTCTTAATTTTGCTGTTTTTGTATAAGCTAATCAACGGTTGAATGGTTTTCTATTGCACTGCGTTTCTTCTTCTTCAGTCAGTAAGAATTATGGTGAAACTAAAGTAGTATTCCTTGACAGAATAATAAGTTATTTCATTGAAAACTTCCTACTGTGAATCTGGTAAATGTTACTCCATTGTGCAGTTTTGCTTTGCTTGTATGTATTTAGTTGTTTTTTGTCAAGATTTATTTTATGTAGAGCGTGACATTTTGCTATGTCATATTGATTCATCTATTTTATCTGTGTAGGGTAGAGATGTTTTTTTTTCTTAAATTTACTAAGCCTCAAATTTAAGGACTGATTTGATATGTGCTGAATAATGTACATAGAATATTCGTAAGGAAAAAGGTACATATTTTCTTTGATGATAAAATACTTCTTCAACTGTTTTTTGATGACTTAATTTGTTTAAACATTAAATGATCTATAAGTATTCTGGATTAATTTCAATGAGCTTTCATCAAATAAGTTTAATTACTTAATAGAAATTCCTCAAAAAATTTCATTTCTCATGTTTACACTTCTTATTTTTCACTTCCATTCCTACCAGAAAATGTATGAGTTCTATGGTTCCTGTGAAGAGGTAGCTATACTTTGATGTGCAAGCCCAGCTCATAGCTTCTAGGCCGTCCGTCTTGAATCTATGGCCGATGTCGATCAGTGTTCAGCTGTGACTGAAAAACACTGCAGTAAGTATTTGGTCGGAGTAAAACTTTACGATTGTTCGATTTTTGTAGTTAAAAGATGGATTTACATGGGCCAAAATACGCTCATCACTGTGAAGATTGCCGTTGTAATCGAAGGCTCGTATTCTCTCAAAAATACTCGAACTTTCTCTAACAAATTTTTTTTTTGATGCACAGTTTATCGTGTATTGAAAGATTGTATTAATATCAGATTTGTCATTTGTGCTCTATATTATTAATTGTGCTTTTATTTATTTGTTTTCTGAGTGAACTTCAATAATAGATTTCTAAGTCTTGTGCATCCAGCCTTTTTGAACCCGGAGAAGTTTTAATCTATAAAGAAAGTGTACAATTTCCGGCACAATAGAATGACTTTATTTCGAAAGCACATGAGCAATGAATAAGTGGGAAATACCTGAAAAAAGTATCCATAGAAGTATTTTGCTTCGATCAAAGCACATCTCCAACAGTTGACGGAATAATTTGAGTACTTACCAATGCTCTAAGCCTTACCATTGCTAGGAATACATGGCTTCTTTAATTCTAAATTTCTCAAATGCTAAGTAACATGATTCAAAAAGCAGACCGTTGGTATCAGAAAAGCCGCTCCTATTCAACAAGTTGTTAAGATCATCATGCAAAAAAAATTGTCAAAACGGGTCGGTCGATAAAACATTTTTTTCTCGAAGAGTTTGATTAATGAACTCGTAAAGTAGTCTCATTTTGATATAAATTTAAAATTGTTAGCATGATATTCATTGACAAGATCATTCGAGAAAGTTACCCTTCTGGGGCACACAATTGGCAATACATTTAGGTTAGTTGTGATTGTCTGTCCTATGTTCCTGGGACTGGCGCCTACGTGGGGTATCATCTTTCAAGCCCAATTTGATTCTTTCGGCTCCTTAGCTATTTTCTATTTTGCAAGCTAATCTTTGCATTTGCTGTTTCTATTTGCAGGTATTGTGCGTGAGAGTAATTATGGTTCCTAAATTCTCCGTTTTTTAGCCCATTCTGTATGGTCTCTAACTTGCGCTTTTTTGAGATCTCTAGGACATTTTGAGAGCTAGGGCTAGATTTTTACGCTTATCGGGTTGGGCAGTTTTAATATATCAAATGCAATAGTAATATTAATTACGATAATAATCCATAGCATCTTCTCTGCAGGATGATGAATTAAATTTTTACGACCCCTTCCATCTAATTTCTGTCTGGGTGTAATTAATTTCGGACAACCCATCATTCTCAGTTGCTCATCAAAAGAACAGATCAGCCTTGTGGACTTGCTTACTACTGTCTCTGAAACAGGGGGGCGGAAACTGACAGACAACAATCGGGAATTAGGCATGATACGGTGCGGGATTTGGGGAAATGGGATTCGGAATGGATAGATGAAGAAGAGTTATTTCACCCCTTGTTTTATGGCCTATGAAATGAAGGGAAGTTACAATACCTCGTATTTTCGAGGCAGTGTTTCATCAAGATGACTGTTTTGCAACACCACTTATTTCCCTCAAGAAATATTTTAACCTTGCTCTTCGTGCGACTCTCCCGAGCAACTACTTGATTTGTAAATGGGTTGAACATTTATGTCAACACAGTAATTTTTTCCACATGAAAAATGAACTATGAAAAAATGGGCGTCTTCCACCTGCAGTGACACCAGAGAATGGGAATTGTGTCACTGTTTTTTGTGTCATTTATGAGTGATTAATTTTGATCAGTGCATGAATGTCACATCGAATTTACGGAAACGTATCTAATACAACTCTTCAACGGAGAGAAAGCCCAACTTGACAGCGATTTGATGCGTATGATGAATGTCACAACCAAATTTCGTTCATAAATGATGATTACCTATAACTTGAATCACTTGCGCTGCCACCCGCATTATCGAGTAATTTCATTTCTGACTTGCGAGCATTCTCCAGGCATTGGCTGCATCAAAAGTCTCCCAACAGACGCTGGGGACCGCATGCATCAGTTGGGTTGGGAGTCGTGGTGCTGGCATTTCCTATACGCAGATGTCGTGACAGAGCAGTGGCTGGAATATCTCTTAAAGTCATAGAAGTAAGGACAGCCGTTGAAACAAAAAACATGGTTCATTTCTTCAAAAGATATTGGATAACTTAGTAATTGAAATTTTATGAGCAAAGTACCAAACCTCAACGTGGTTCTTTGAACAATGCTTAATCATTTCTTTAAGGAAACCATTTCCAAAAACTGGAAACATTTTTTCTATTGGACGTACGTCTTTGTAAATTGGCAGACTACTAGATCTCTACATTCGTAACAACTTTTATATAAGAAGTTTTTTTCATTTGGGGCATAGAAAATTAATTATTCCTTATAATAAAAAAAAAATATATATATTTCATAATATCTCCGAAATTTACCAAGCTAGAGCAATGCGGTTTGTTGCATATTAAAGTAAAATGTGTGCTCCAAAAATTGTATTAGGGATTTTTTGATTTATTTGATTCCGAATTTATGTAAATTTTTTTGAAAGAGGTAGGGTAAAAGTTATAATTTTAGTGTAAAAAAGTCTACAGAAAGTGTTACATAAAGTTTTAGGAAAATCCGCTAATACTAATTTTAGAGCACACATTTCACTTACAAGTGCAACAAACCGCATTGCTCTAGTTTCGTAAACTTCGGAGATATTATGCAAAACGTTTTGAAAACTTATTTGTTTCACAAAAACGTTTTTAAGATTCAAAATGCTTCTTCTCCTATAGTTTTATAGCAATAGGGATGATTTTGGTATCATTGGATGCGAAAAAATAAGAGCTTTCCGAAAACTTGAATAGTTTTTCAAAATTCATTTTTACTTCAAAGTTATTACGTCAAAAAATTGAATTTTTTCACAAGATACAATTTGCTCAATGATTTTTTCATTTTTTTATTTTAAAATTGGAAATTTGAGGAAAAGCATTTAATTTTTTATAATGTCCACGTTATTCTGCATCCAATGATACCAAAATCATTACTGTAGCTCAAAAACTGTCAGAGGAGAAGCATTTAGAAACCCCCCCTCCCCCCCGAAAAATGTCGTTTTCTATTATTTACCATTTTCTTTTCAAGAAAATCGTATTTTTTCATAGAAGGTAAATGATTCTAAATTGCATTTCCTATCAGTGTATCAAATTTTATTGCTCTAAATTCAATAATAAAAAAAGGTTCGGAAGGGGGACGCTCACCTTGAGGAATATGAATGATGAAATATAAAAAAGTGAAAAAAAAATTGGAAATTTGAGGAAAAGCATTTGACTTTTTGGAATGTCCACGTTATTCTGCATCCAACGATATCAAAATCATTACTGTAGCTCAAAAACTGTCAGAGAATGAGCATTTTGAAAACCCCCCCAAAAATGTCGTTTTCTATGATTTCCAATTTTCTTTCGAAGAAAATTGCATGTTTTCATAGAAGGTAAAGGATTCTAAATAGCATTTCCTATCAGTGTACCAAATTTTATTGCTCTAGGTTCATAAATGAAAAAAAAGGTCCAGAAGGGGGATGCTCTCCCCCCTCTCGGGGGGGGGGGCGCTAGCTCTGGGATACGTTCCTGATATTTCTACAGACATTCGTGGACAAATCTCAAACTCTTTTAAAGCAATTAAAAGAACAATCGTGAAAATCTAATTTTTGACTGACATGCTACGAAATGGTTCCCTTAACCCAAAAAAGTTGACAAATACAGTGTTTCTATTTAAATTTACCACAGAGCAAAGCCGCAAATGTGTCGTTGTTACAATGTGAACGAGTCTCTAAAATTGGTAACAAGTTAATTTCGTTTTGTGCTGTTGCTACGGTTGGTTTGGTTAGGTTTGAAGTATAGGAATTAGAAAGCCGTCTCCACTGCTTGATAACATTTTGTCTTATGTGAGAATGGGAATAATATAATTGCAGGATAACATTTAAGCGTGTATGCCATAGTCTAATTTAGATGAAGGGTAGAAAATTTGAGCTCATTATAATTTGATTCATTCAAAAACGATTAAAATTTATACCAGTAGTATCATTTCTGGAATGACGAAATACATGTTCGTTAGGATTACTCAACTACACTGGTGTTGTTCGCTCGGGGAATTTAGCTATACCCTGCAGATGGAATTTTCGTTTCCCGCTTTCTTATCGGGTTACTATCAGTTCCGTCCTTTCCCTGAAACTTGTCCAAAACGCAAGTGATTATTTGATTTTCCCTCTCTATAGAATAAGAAAACAATTAACACCGCAATAAAATGCAACTGCATCGAACTTTATACAGGGTGGTGCATAAGTAACGCACCTTTTTGAAGGTAAATTTTAAAGATTTATAACCGCAATATACGTTGGGTATCTGTAGACAGGATACGACTTGTAGATAAACTTTAAGAGTTATTCTATCGTTTGCAATTAACCTTATCGTTATACCTTTCATAGTTTATTTATTATTAATTTTTTAAAAGGGTGCGTTACTTATGCGCCACCCAGTATTAACTACGCAATAATTATACTCCGTATGGACCGAAAAAAGTAAACACAACTTTGTTGTTAATAACTTTGGATTAAAATTTTTCACTTTCATTTGTTGCATTACGCACAGAGATATGTATCATGAATACAAAGATTCAGGTCTTAGTACAAATAAGGTTCAAATCGCCTTAAAATTTGAAATAAATTTGAATAGATTTCCTGAGAGAAGCGCTTGCACTAAAAAGACTGTCATGGAAACTGTTAATAAATTTCGAACACATGATACTATTTTAAATGGGAACAAGGAAAATTCATGACGATTGCAAAGTGTAAGAACCAACAAAACATTGAACGTGTTCGTCAAGTAATGACTGAAAATTCAGCGGTATCGAAAATAAGAAATGTTACAGAATTGTCATCATCCTCCTTTCAAAAAATTGTTCGGTAAAATTTGTTGCATGACTTATATTATTTTCATTCACTGCAAAGTTATTAAAATTCATAGCTGGGTTCACTCTCTATGGTCCATAAGGTCTCAGTGGCTTACTTTTCTTGAAGGAGTTTGAGGGAAAAAATAAATGCCACTCATAAATTTTATTCATTTGTAATCCATTTGCAATAGGTTTCCAATACATTCAGTGCACACACCCTACAATAAAAAAAGGACTAACTTATATGTACGAATATAGACTAACACTAGGACGGCGGCTATTCTCTTAAGACTTGTGACATCGGTTTGCTGAGAAGTCTTTCACTCTCCTCTGCTAATTTTTAGTACACCGTTACAGAACTGAATGCTAATGTGCCGGTGTGGTAACCTAGTTTACATCGCCACTCAGCCGCACGTATCGTCGATGAATGAAGAATTAAGGAGTAAGAATCTAAGGTGAAATGACAGGCTTTGGGTCTGCGATAAAAACCATTAAAAAACAATGGACGTCCGCCAAGTTGTCATACCCTGCAACAGTTAGAGCTTCATGTTGCCATGGTATTGTCTGAATAGAAAATAGAATAAAGAGTTACAACTATGAATGGAAATTTTTCCGTTCCTTCTACGCAATGAAATGGTTCTTTGAATCAGGTTTGATTTTTTTCTCTCAAGCCATTTTCTGCTCCTGGTTAACAATAAAAAGGCTCTTAAATATAATTTTAATTTTTTGTCTTTGTGTTCTATGTTTAAATTATGAATAACACCCTTAAACTCAGCGGTTATTTTGAATTACAGATTCAGCAATGTTGTTTTCTATTTTGGCATTCTACAGCCTCCGAAATCATTCCTGAAAACTCTATTATGCTTTCTTTATGGGAGAATGAATTTTGCTCAGTTGCACTCATTTAACTTTTATGAAATATCATCATCTTAAACACAATATTACTTCATATACTAAGCTCGATGCGTGGACTACACTATTCGGAGACTTGGTAGTCTCATTTCACGCATGGGAAGCCGTTCAATATGGAACAAATAATAACGACGCCAAACGTTAATACATTTTACGGTTCTTAATAAAGTGACACTATGAACAAGATAATTTTCTCACACGTTTAGCTCAACCCATAGATCGATATATAACGGAAAAATTAATTTAGATAAAAATTAGACTAAAACTGAATGAAAAGTAAATCAAATGGTAAAATTAAAATGAAATTCAACGAACTTATAGCAAACAGTTAAAGCGAAATTGAATATAAATACATGTTAGAAGAAATAAGCCTACACCAAGATGTATTCCAAATACTAATTCAAACATTTGGAAACGATTCGCCGCAACGAATCTAGAAGATACAATAAATTGAGAATCACCCACGAGGATAGTGTCTTTCAACACCGTAAAGAACAGGAATATCCACAGACACGCTCAGAGCACCAGACTCGACAAATGGAACATTGAAGTGTGCAACAGCTCTGTGCCAATGATTTATTATGAATAAAAAGTGAAACTTAATTTGAGTAATTAAATTGTGCTAAGAATTATAACGCTTTGAGTCTTAAACCTATGGCCAGATTGATTTTCATGATTCGGTGCATCTTTTTAAGAGATTTTTTGTTTCGAATGATTGCAAAATGTCCAATAAATCAAACAATGAACTTGATTGACAGCCAGGTCAAAGTGATGTGTCGGTTTATGTGAACGTGAACTGTCTCGGTATTTAGAAATATTCGAGAGGAATGTTCCACTTGATATAAATTTGGCTACCATAATTTCGTGCAATCAATTCAAGATCAGATTTAACGCTTGCAGGTAGTGATGAATGCTCGCAGTAAATGATGACACGGTATTTAGAGTACTTCTTCAACAGTACACGGAAGTCATTTTGGCTTAGAGTGCAACGTGGTAGGAGAATAATAAATGCAAAGCAGACCCCAATGTTCCTGCACAGGAAAAGAATATCATCAGATGCTTCACACAACAAAGGGTGCCAAAAAAATGTTATCATCCATTGACTGACGAGAATTCATGTTTTTTTTTTTGCT
This sequence comes from Platorchestia sp. MABIK, assembly GCA_014220935.1. NCBI lineage: Eukaryota > Metazoa > Arthropoda > Malacostraca > Amphipoda > Talitridae > Platorchestia > Platorchestia sp. MABIK. The sequence continues at coordinate 34,536 of JACJUY010003033.1, read as the reverse complement.
CTGACTTTAGGTAAAATTAAGATTTATTTTGAGGCATTTAATTGGCTTCCATTTGACGCTCTTTTGCTGAATTGATTTCGTTAAACCTGAATATATGTTAATAAACGCCTGTGTCAAAACGGACATAATCCCGTCTGGACAATCAAATTCCGAACACATTTTTTGAGATGCCCTGTAAACACGCTAATGTTTCTAAAGTTCCCTTTTGTTGCCCACACTATGTTCTCAAAAGAAAATTAATCAATTGTTTTTCGATTCCCATTTATTGAAATTTTCGTTTAAAATAAAAAGATTTTTGCTAAGCTTATTTCTTTTAACAAACAAGATCAAACGATAAATAAAACTTTTCCAGTTAACTTTTTCACAACTGTAAAATATTGTGCATTGATCATCATTGATCACGAAGAAAAACGATATTGCTCAATAAATTTTGCACTATAATCTCTAACAATTTTCAACAAGCAATGACTGTGAAGTCCTCTTCCTATTGACTTTAAAGTAAATCGTGAGAGATAAGAGAGAGCCCGATTGTGAAACTGACACTAAAAATAAAATAAAATTTTGCTTGGTAAGCAACTACATAAAAAATTACCGTTGTTTGAACATTTCTAATTATAAATACCTAATGAGTGCAATGACCGAGTCATGGTATTAAGTTCATTGTCTATATATGAAGATTTATAGCTGATGATGGGTCAAGGCCCGAAACGTTCGTTATAGTATTGACCACATACAATGTTAACAATGTGAACATCTTTGGTACTTAACCTTAACTTTTTATTGAGACATTTACATCTGTTATTGGATTGCTGTTCTGAAACGACGGTAATATATACGCTTTCCCCTGCGAATTATTTCCCAAACAAATGAAGAAAAAATGTATAAGTACAGAGTATTATAAGAACTAATACACGTTTAGCTAAAATTCTTCGACCATCATGATATGAACTATTTTAATTAGAGTCATTCTTCTTCCTTCTTCCTCCAATCAACTTAATTATGTGGAAAGACTAAGTACTAATAGATATATAGATCATAAGAAGCGGCAGTTCCTGATAGACGCCAAAACATTTTCCTTTTTCAGTGATATTCCATAAAATAGTAATTTTTTGTGATTGATTGAAAATGAAAATTTCGTTAGGTCTCCTTTTAGAACTAATATTACACTGTGGGATTTGGTAGCATAAAATATCACTGACCATTCATTGGGGGTGAATAAGAAGAAAAATAGAATTAACAAATTATAACAGCATTTAGGCTGAGTAGCTGCAGCATCGAAAAGATAGTGTTCAGCTGAGAAGTGTACCCGTAATGACAGGGTCATGACCACTTCTGCTGAAATTCTGTGTTGAATGTAACTGACAGCGCCAAGTGCCTGGATACTTCAGAAATGTCACCTGACTAGTGCTTAAATTAGTGAGCCCCATGTAATTTCACTCAGAGTGAAACTTTTGGGTCATTTAAATTTGACCCCCGTGGTTGACCTTGTTGTAACTGTTATTGGTAATGGACTACGTCCAGTATATTCTGCTATCCCCTAGGACTTTCCTCGACAATAACTGCCAATTCTAGATCAAAGCACGTAAATCATTTTCGAACACATTCATCTCAATGAGCTTGGCAAGATAAGACGCATTTTTTTAAACATAAGGTCTTCCATAAACACGCAAAAATCACAAAAATACTGCTGATGAATATTTTTTTGAGTGCTTACTAACACTTTATAGTTTAATCTTCAATATACATTTTTTCGCTTATAATGACTCTCAAATTTTACGACCACACGGATTAGAAGATATGTTGCAGGCGGAAGACAGATTCTCTCAGGTAAAAAACTGATATGTAGCCAAAATTCGGAGCAGTAGATTCACTTTTCAGTTTGGAGTGGTATCACTTGCATTATGAATTCTGTGACTGTTTTCAGGTCATTCACGAGATACATAAGCAACTTTCGTTTAATATGGCCTAAGTGTACTAGCAGTTACGATTTTTTGTTCGTGAATATTGCTGTTACATTTTGATTTGGCACTGTCCACGGCTAGCCATAAATAAGCTCCACGCGTATTGGCATGTGATAACATTACTCCAAATATAACTATGTCGTACAAAGAATTCTGGTTCTGCAAATTAATATGTAAATGTAAACTAACATGAATTAGCTGAATACTTTCTAATCTATGGTGTTCACCAAGAAAACAGTTCCCTAATCTTTGATCCTTAGCTACATAGAAGTTCTCTAGTCTGCAGTCCTCATTTAGGTAAAAAAATCTCTAATCTACGGTCATAACCTACTGAACTTACATCAGAGGCTCCATGAGTGATATCATCCAGTCCACACTTCCGGCTTTAGCATCAGGGAAATACCAGAACCGATGTTGCCAACCCAACTCCCGCATGCGAGCACCTGCGGCTGCTGGTAGACTTTGAAGGCAGCAAACGGCTGAAGTTCAAACAGGAATCAGAATGAGCGTGATTTCCCTAAATGAAAATGGTGCCGATCGAGAATTTTTCATGTAATATTTAAATAAATACTGTTCTTATGTCAGTGTGAAGGTCCATGATCAGTAGCACTAGTGCATCATTCAGAGTCTTCAATTTAATTTCCATTAATAAGATTCAGCTGAAAAAGTGTGAAAATGTTCAATGATATTTTTCTCACCTTAGATACCGGAACCTAACCGACTCGATTTTAACTTATTATCTTAATCGAACTTAATCAAATTCGTCTTGATACATTTTTTAATAACAGCATATTCAAACGCACCCTAACGTAATCATAATTTTTCATTTACCTGTGGCCATCAGCTCGGTAACAACAGTTCGTTCCCTAACGACGTAGCTATGTATAGCGCTACCTGCAGCTCAAATTACCTTCTCGAACTTTCTTAGCACCTATTTAAGGCGTAAAATACTAAAGAATAACTGCACCAGGCTATTACCTAACAAATCTATCACCTAAGATTGCAGAATAATAATAATTTTCTCAAACATACGTGTCATACTAGATATTTTTAAAGTCCGGAGGAATATTTATGTGCCCCAGAAACTTGTTTTATTATATCGAAACAGGCAGTTATAGGTTCAGCAACTATTAGCGCCACTGTTATGCTATCTATTGCACAATGTTTGAGAGCAATAGCGCCAGTTTACCAGCTACTGCTGTAGAAGCCATTTTTTACGTATATTTTCTGTTTTTTTTTCCAGATTTTTAAAGATTTTTGTTTGGTTTTCTATCGATTTGTTACAGAGTAAAAATATTGTTGTGATACTATAAAGAAAATAAACATTCAAGCTTAAATGAACCCTATTGTCCGTGAATGTCTACTGGGGCACAAGCATCCCAGAACACAAAAACTAACATGTCTGTTGGGACACCAATTTTCCAGTGCTAAATTTCTTATCATATAAATAAATCAAATTAGTTTTTCTTTGCTTCATCTGTTTCCCTTTGGGTGATGGAACTCAAGCATGTACCCGTTTATTTCAATTTCTTGAAGTCCGACTCAAAAGAAATGAATTAAAAAAATCGTAAATGCAAGTTCAAAAACGTAAAATTCCAATCGGTACAAAGTCTGTAGGGACTTGTCGTTGCTCATTAAATAATATTCAGCCTAATTGGAGACGATACGTATCATGAGCACATGCAACGTCGAATTCCAAGTTCAAATTATTCTTTACGTGGAGCATAACTCGTCGCTCCCGAAATGACAATTCCAGCATCAGATGGATTTTCAAATAAAGCTAAGATTCTGCGCACAAATTTACGCCTGACATTTATTCCTTTAATTCATTACAATTTTCTACTTTGGATACATACCTCTCGAAAAATATTTTGTGCCATCAATATCCTTTCGGGTTTTAAATCAAATCCAAACCAAATGCTTTCTAAATTCTTAACAATCATTACGAATGACTACCCTTGGTTTTAACCCGGTACATTTGGAGCTCTCAAATCAGTCTTGATAAAGGCATTCCGTGTCTAGGCTGAGATAAAAGTTGTCTTAGGATTTGATTATGCGTTGAAAGCAATCTGGAAGTTTTCTAAACTGGTTTTTATGACTTTTAAACTGATTTAAACTTATTTTTATGTAATGATACGGCTTAAAAGATAAAAGCATAGTGTAAGACGAGTATGGGAAGTGAACGGTAAAATTTATTTGCTATTTGCAGGAAGAATTTGTGGTCAACAAACTTCGAAATGTTTTGAAAGTTTTTATTGTTATTGAACAGCCAGCGTTCGAATCCACAATATCAACACAAAAAGGACTAACGGAAATCCATACATATGGACCCTTCAACCTTTTCGGTGAGTTTCTCATTGAACTGCTAGCGTTTGAATCATTTATTTTAATTAGAATTTTGATTTTGAACAGCAAAAGAGGCGACGTGCATTTAGCATAGAAATTTGAGCTCTGGTTTTAGGATATGTTCCACCATAATGTTTCCTAGTGCATGTGTGTGTGTTATCTTACATCTTGATAACTTGCCTCAGCGGTCTTAGGCAAAAAATCAGAGGTCTCTTCCCCACAGTAGACAAAGTCATGCTAGCTACAGCCAACATAGGATGAAATCGTGTACCATCTTGAAGTGCTTCATAGAATTAAATGCACTCATATATAAAAACGCGTAAAAGCAGGGACGAAAATTCAACACCTATTCTTCATTTTCTAGTAATTTATTTGTTTATTATATTGCGCAGGTACTTAGTGAATATTGAATTGTTTCATTGAATTAATTGCACTCACAAATAAAAATGCGTTATAGACAAGGCAAAATTACACACCTATTCATTCTGTGGTAATTGTATTTGCTCATTATATTGTGAAGGGGCTTGGTGATGTCGGCGTAACATTGACCTAGACGCCTTTGATAGAGGCGGGATAATGCAATTGTCTTCGAACGGAATCTATAGTCATAGTTTACTGAGTCAAATTATAAATAAAATCGCAAGCTATGGATCAAAGATTCTTACCAGAAAACTTAATCATATGCTCGTCAATAAATTTTACTTTTCGTATCCGAGCACTACGAGATTAAATTAAAAAAATCACTAGGAAATTTACTTCAATACTTGGTGAACGTATTTCAATTAAGTGAAATAGAACTTTCAATCAGTAAAGTCACAACTTCTGACAATTCGAACGAATAAAATACTTACTAATTGGCTTTTTTGACACAGTTGAGCACTGGTTCACGTCGGCCATAGATGCAAGACGGACCCCTGAGTATCTGAGTCCTGGATTGACTCGACAGAGCGTAACCACCTCGTCAGGGGAGCCATAAAAACTTTGTATTTTACGGCTATATAAAAAAATTGGATTAGACAAAACATTTTGAGCATAAGTCGTTTTTCAGTTCAACTTCAATTTGAAAGCATAGACATTTATTCTTTATATATCATAAAATGGATTAGATTCTTGAAGATCTTCTATAGTAGCAGTACGATCGACCATGAACAGTTTCAATCGCTAAATAACAAATTTTCTAGAGTTCATTTTTCCTGTGATTATTACATTGGGTTTTCAAGATATTCATTGAGTCCTTACCCAAACTTTTTGATGAATGCTTGAAGGTGTCCAGAGTCAGTCGTACTTGACGGTGCCCAAAAGGTGTCCAATGGCTTGACTGATATGCTATTATCAGCACATGCGGACCCGAGGAAATTCAGAACTTCAGGCAAATTCTGTATCGGTGCCGTGGGCGAAGAGACAACTTCAAGTGTACTCGGTATTTTGCCCGCGCGCAAGCTTGAGATGGCGGCTTGTGAATGCTCGTCCCTTTCTACCTTCCAATTGCCGCCGTCAAGGAAACCTTCCGACGCATATGATAATTCTTTTCGTTCAGAATCACCTTCAGGTTTTTGCATGAACTCCTGCACAATAAAAAAGAAAAACGGCAGTGTTATGTACTGATTGCTGTCATTTATTCACAATTTCAAGCGTAACGTATTAACAATTTTGTCGCAGAAATCATTTATGCTAATATTAAGTTACACTGCATTTTAAACTTGTAGGAAATGTTCGGAGAAACGGCTCAATTTCCAATTTTTCAATCTGACTCATGAGCTTGGGCCTTGGACAGTAGGCATCGCATACTTGATACTATGTGAAATGAAAATTGATTTTGCAGGTATTGTAAATAATCGCAATTGCGCATAACATACGAGACTCTGAAACTCAGGTTGGTTGGAAGATTGCAGGTAGGCATGACACAGAAAACGTAGGGTCACAGTGTCAACTTTGATTTCGTTTCAAATCCTATTTACCTTTCCTATTGCATTGTTTTCCTGGCAGGCAATGTCTTGGTCTTAGTGGGAAAATGTGAATGGTGTCTAACACAAGTATGCAGTCAAATAATTCAATTTTAAAGTTTAGTTGTGATGCCATTGCTTTTTCTCCCCACTTGGAGATGATTTATTTGTGACGAAATTAAGCGTTCACAAGTTTTCAGACACAATCTTCAACGTGACTTACCTTCTTGGATACGGGAGAGCATTGTTGTTTCTTATTTTAATCATTAGCGGGTGAAATATTCAGAATGCTTAGGATCGTTATCTTTTAGGAACGTCCCAAAGCAATTTTTGAAAAATACTTTACACAACGGGTGAGATTTTTCTTTAAAATGTGGCAGTACAGAGTACCATGTATCTTTCCTTCGATAATGTGGTGTGCACCTGTTACGTGATAGATGAAGCAATGCAGATCATAAATTTCCGACTGGGTTGTTTTTTCGGGGGTTTTAATCAGAAACTTGGAAAAAACATACAGCGTGCTTAGGATCGTAATCTTTTGGTAACGTCCAATATAGTGATTTTCTAATAATCGTTTAACACAGAAGGTGATGTTTTTCTCCAAAATGTTGGAGTACAAAGTCCCATATATCTTTCCTTCGATAATGTGCTGTACACCTGTTACGTGATATATGAAGCAATGCAGATCATTATGTTTTCACCTCCGAGCTACACAGATGGTGGGGTATTTTGGAATACATGAGCTGTCCCTTCCGCCCTCATACACATAGAAAAGAATTTCTTATCCAAACAATGCAATTTTGATTTTGTCAGACTAAAGAACAGTTTTCCAAAACACATCAACTATGCTAAATTTTAGCAATTTGTGCCATATTTCTTCATGAACAGGAGAGTTTAGCGAACTTATGATGTTACTCCGTTGATTGTTTAGTCTATTACTTTTGTACCGAAGGCTTCAATCTCAATCATTGATCAGAAGGAGCATTGATCTTTTTGTTGCACATGACCTTAGCAAGATGGTGGTTGTGTCATATTTCCTAAATTTACGAATAACTAAGTTTTAAGTAGAATATGACACGTTCAATATAAATTAATTTTTCTGTCTCTAAACCTTTCAGAATAAAAATTAATGATTTGCTTCCTCAAAGATTGTGGCATTTTTTATTTCAAGTATGACTTTAATTTAGGTTACAGTCCGCAACTATGGCTCATTGGGAATTGAACGAGAGATCACACAACGAATCTCCTAGATTCATGTTCCACTAACGTCAAGAGCGCTAGAGAATTGGTTCGTACACAAAGTTTTTATAAAACTACAATAATTGCATGTAATTCATTTTACTGAAATAGTTCAGTTCTTTTATCATCCACCATTAATAGCTTTGAAATACTTGAATTCAAATAGGTTAATCATCACATGTATTTCACTAAAGCAGCTAAAACATTGAGAACAATAATGTGGAATATTTAAATTGCTAACAGCTAACATTTAACCAAACGTGAAATTTATTGTGTGAGAAACTTTTCCCCCACTGTATTTTACTTTTACAGACACCAACAAACCTCCTTAAAATGTTCATATCTTTCGGAAAACAACTTTTCTCCCAGCCTTATCAGCTCCTGTTTTGGGTCTGCTGTCATGTTTCGCACGACCGAACCAACCTGTCACTTTTCATATCAACCTCTCTTTTCCGTGGTCCTTTTTGCCAGTTTGTAATAAAAAGAACTTAGAGAACATTAATTTAAAAAATAACCTTGATGAAAATATGTTATTTTTCGTTTGCGAACAAAATTAATCCATTTTGTTCTCTATGAAGGGATTTCTCATAGCTAAATTTGTACTCGAATGTCACTTCGTACTCCAAATATGAAGACATTCAACTGCTCCACGAGACCCCAACAACCTTGAGATACCAAATTGGAAGCCAGTTTTCAAACCTTACCGTATATACTTTTTATACATTATCAGGATACTATAACAGTTAGATGGGGGTACAGTAAACTAAATGATCAAAATTAAAAGTATTTACTTGAACAATATTTTCGGGTCAGTATATCTATGGTCGGTGTAATGTATCATTTGCTTTATAAGAATCAGCTTTCATATACGTACAAGGAATAATTAGTAGAATTTTTTTTTTAAATAGTCCTTTATTTTAATTAATATCTATTTACGAAAGTTTTGATGGTTTCAACATTATCACTGACCTGTAAATGTGCAGCGCATTTGTTGAGTTCTTCAAGTTTTTTATTTAAAGATGTAAGTTCTACGACAGGGCGGGGTGGGAGAACAACTCCTTTCCACTGATGACATAAATTTTTGAAAATTTTATACTTCTCTTTCGTACATTTATTTTTTACATCATTCCAATCTTTCAAATGCTGCTCTACTAGTTTCTTCTGCGAGCTTAGTTTATCTTTCCAATCTTCAATGCTTCTTTCACACTTTGAAATTTCATCAATTATGTTACATATTTTAATTGGCACTGACATTGATACTGATAGAGTATCAATATTGGCTTTGATTTTGTTCTCCAACTCTCTAGTGAGAGTAGCTGCATCAGGGTCCTTGTGGAGAATTTCATCCATAAATTCATAACGGTGGGTGGCATGAAAATTTTTGACACATTTTCTGCACACCATCTCCCCGCATTCCGCACAAAAGCGGTCGAGAACACATCCGTGGTCGTTGCATTTGTCACCGACAACATCGATGAGATTTGAGCGCGCAGTTGTACTTTCCTGAGAGGGAATGAGGGCAAATATGACAGGCAGCTGGTCAGTTGATTTGTTCGTCAGTTTTCTGCAAGTTGGGCAAATTTTGTAGTAACCTAAATTTAGTATGCACAATTTGCAGAAAGTGTGACCGCAATCAAGGCTGAGTGGTCTATGGTTTTGTGAATCATAATCTTCAAAGCATATTTTGCATTCGATTTGAATCAGGGCCATGTCTCTAACGTCCTTCTTAGTTTCCTGTGGATAAAAAGTAGGAAAAATTCCAATTTTTCGTACGTATCAAATACACTCTCTAAAAGTAATTGGTAATAGTAATTATTGGTCACCCTCCATCGAACCGTTACAATGAAGGAACATTGAAATGAAACGTTCAATTTTCTGTCCATGGCTTTATTAATTTTCCTGTTAAGTGCGAGTTTTCAACCAATTGCGTGAAAAATAGGGTGCTGTTAGATTCAAAACTATTCAAAAGATGATAAGACCAAATTCAAAACTATTCAAAAGATGATAAGACCAATACTTATTCAGAATCTCAAAATAAAGGGAAAAAATACTAGAGTGGTTGGATATGTTCGAGATCCTGTGCAAGTTTGAACCTGTGTGAGATATTCGTGATGAAATCAATTGATGATACCAGAAATAAAATGTGGGAAAATACCAGTAGGATCCAATGATAAGTAACTGCAATTTTCGTCTTTATTTCCTCATTTCATGGTTACTAACTGCAAATATATTTACTCTGTTTTAGATGCAATTCAAGTTCACTACTACTTGAAACATGAAAATCAGGTTGGCCGATGGTCACATGAAAAAATTATAGAGAAAATCAACCATTCGCTGAGTCAAACAAACTCAACTTTCTTTAGCAGGGGAGGAAAGCTCTTTTTTCAATACTATTAATTTGCACATATCATTGAATACATTCCCAATTTTTCCAATACAAAAACGGCCGCTGTGCTTGTAGCGTGGTTTAATTCAAAGAACATGTTTGTGTAAAAAAATTATTACGCGCAGCTCTCACTCTAAGAAACTATTTCAACCTCAAAGTGAATTCGTTTAGATTTAGAAGCATCTTACATTTAAATCCGTCTTACGAGCCTTAAAGTCTCAGAAAGCACCAAAACAGGTAAATGAGTGCATGGTAGGTAATATGTTTCCAAGTTTTCTTCTGGCAACATTTATTCTCAAAGATAAATTACAAGGAAGGAAATATAGATGCAGAACGATTACTGTACGATAATTATCTGAGAAAGAATGTCATTGAATTCCATTAATGGTTCTGTGTACAATTTGAGAAGATTTTGAAATTTTTACATGTCTTGGTGCGTATTTTCAACCAACATGAATGATAAATTATGTTTGGTGAGTTTCAGAGACAATTACAATTGTGACAAGATTAATATATATTTTGAATCTGAAGTGAAAAAATAAATACGAGAGTGATTGGTTATATTCCAGAGCCTTAAAAAATTTAAATTTGTGTTAGGTATAGGCGAGTAAATCGATTTCCTAATGCAATACCAGGAGGATTCTAGAAAAAGCAACAGAAAGGCTTGTTTTTATTTCCTTATTTTATGTTTACCAATCCTAAATAAATTCGCTCTGTTATAAATTTAATTCAAATCTAGTACTGATTGTAACAGGGAAACCAGATTGACTGGCAATCACACAAAAAAAACTAAAAGAAGATCCTCCATTCACTGAGTTAAGCAACCTCATCTTTTTTTTCCGCCAGATGAAAGATATTTTTCTTCCATTAATTTCAATCCACACATATCATTGAATACATACCACGATCGTTCTCATGCATGAACAATTGTTAGGAGTTGAGCATGTTTATTTCGAAAAAACAGGCTTCCGTCAAAATATCATTTCGTCTTATTATTTATACCTGTTTTTTTTAAATTTTATTTTAAAAGAACACGCTTCTGTTAAAATTTTATTAAGTGCAGCTTTCACTCTAAGAAACAATTTAAGAAAGCATCCTTACATTCAAATTAGTATGATGAGCTCCAAAGCTTCACAAAATCATGATAAAAGGTATACAAACGCCCCAGCAGTGTATTTTCAAAATTCGCTACCAGGAATATATCTTCAGTTAC
>JACJUY010003032.1:14123-93306 GCA_014220935.1 Platorchestia sp. MABIK | reverse complement strand
CAATGTATCGACGTTTCATGTTTGTACTTTATTGGAAATAAATGTTTTTTCTTTCTTTCTTTCTTTCATATTGTTCCAGATCTTGTGTGCGTGTTAATGCCGCAGTATGGTGACGTGAGGGACATTTAGTTGTACGTGCATGTACTCGGATGGTTTTGCGTCTGTTAGCTGGGTGCATGTAATGAATCTGAGGGCTCTGTTCAGGAACGTTTGCTGGCTGGATATTGCTGATGCCGATGCTGTGTGTAAATGTATAACCGTGTAAATAAGTGCTGATTTACCAATTTTGTTTTTGTGGACAGACGAGTGAAACGGTGAATTTTGTCAAGGTTTTTGGAGGCTATCGCTTGTCTAGTAGAAACCTGAGATGATATGTCATGTGTAGTTTGTTTAGTTCTAGGACTTTTCCTCCGCTTGTGTACAATACTAATTAGTTTTTGATCGTTACATCAAAAGTTTTCCTTCTACCGATTGGGATAATGGCAAATTTCCTGCAGTTGGTTAGTATCTATTTTCCATTTATTTTCGAAGGAGTTGATCTGTTCTATTGCTTTTTTTATTTTTGCTGTTGCATATCGTGGAGAATTTTGTCCTGATTTTATTTGGGTAATATCATCTGCGAAAAATATATAATCTGTGTTTGGTAGGAGGACCAAAAGATCATCGGGTCCTACTGCAGTTCAAGACTTTGTATTAGGTCCTCCCAAGTTTGCAGATATTTACCTTTGTATATATCTTGAATCCGGGTTCTGATTGTGTATAAATGTCTGTTTAGATCTATTGACCTGTATCTGTAAAGATATTGAATTGTATGTTGATATTGTGTTTGCAGTGTCAGAGTTTCATGATGTGGTTTAATTCCCGGAATGATTCTGCGAGTAAATAGCGGAGCTGTTGCGTTTGTGGCTTCTTGTACATGTTTGGTCCATAAATCCAAATAATTGGCTATTTCATTAAGAGTTGGGTCTTATTAAGAGGGCGGTGTGACCTGTGATAGTATCTTTTTGTAAGATTTCCAACTTGCTTTGTGAAAATGTCTTCTGGGTTTGATTGTAATGTGTATGGGATTTGCTGAAATGGTTGCAATTATCGGAATATGGTCTGATGGTGTGATAGGGCCAGGCTTCAAAAAAATATTATGAAAAGCTTGATTATTCTGTAAAACTACATCTGGTGAGGAGGTGCTATTATGGTTTTTGCGGGGGGAAAGTAGGGTCTTACATACGTACATTTTGTTTTGAAATTTGGTAAAGAAGATGATTTTCTCTATTGTTCATATATGTATATCATGTTATGTTGTGTGCTGCGTTTATATCTCTTAAAAAATAAGTTGAGTGCGATCTGCTGAGTAGTGTGGGAAAATCAATAAAATGGAGGCAGTCCGTTCTTGGGGGTGTACAAGCGGTGCCTATGGTAATTGGTCCCTGAAATGTGCCAATTGCAACTGCAAGCATGTCGGAATAAAAGTTGTCATGAATCTTGTTTGAAATATTTTCTTTGATTGTTAGGGCGGTACCTGTGTGATGTTGGTTCAGTTTTTTTAATAAAAGGTGTTGTAATTAAATATCTTGAGGGGTTTGTTGTTTATGAGAGAGTGCCTGTTAATGAGTGTTATGTCTGGGTCTAATGTGTTATTTATGTTGGATAATGTTATTCTATTGGTGTTCCGAGACTAAACGTTGTGCTGAATTATTGTCATTTTTTCTCAGAGTAATTCCGGAGCAATTGATATTTTTTATTTTTTGGTGGCTGCTATTAGTGATTGATGACTTGGAAAGTTTATGAAGTCCTCATGCGGAATGATGTTATTTTCGTTCTTGTGAATTTGACTCTGTTGTTTCTTATGTCCTCCAGGAAGGTTTGTGATCTGATATCCTGAACGGTAAATCAAGATCCCTTTTAATTTTCTGATGAGTTCCTGAATGTACCATTTTATTGGGGGTTCTTCTAGGATTATGAGTTGTCAATTAAATTGCTGTATAGCTTTATATGAAAGTTGTGTTTATCGTCTATTAATATAGTTGAATTGCCCTTATCGTCACTTATCCTTTGCTTTGTCCATGCCTCTGTGTCAGTGGTGACTTCTATTTCTTCTTGCTTAGATTCGATAGAGATATCTATTGCTTTTTCCTGCTCAGTTTCCATCCCCTGTGGTGTTTTTACTGATTTATAATTAAAATTAGTATCTGCAGGTGAGTCACGATCTGGAAAGGTGTATCAATGTTGAAGTACATTTTTAGGGATTGTGATATAGTAGGTCGCCAAATCTTTGGGCTCTGTTGAGAGCTGTTATACGTGTTTCTAAGAAAAGTGCCGTAAGTTTTATATGCGTTTGTGTAGTTAGTGTGAGGGTGGGCTCTGGGGAGTTTGTTTGTTGTATTGCATGCTTCGCTATTTCAGCGTGAGTGTTTTGGGTTTGTTGATTCTGTTCTTGTCGTTCATTTTCAATTTTTTGGTTCATTACATTTTTCCCATAGGAGCAACTGGATGCTAATATTCTATGTGGTCCGTTACAGTTTAAGCATTGTTTTAAGTGTACTTGTGCATTGGTGACAAGTGTGTTCTTGGGAGGAACATTCTGAACAGTGTTGTGTTTGTTGTGTGCATTTATGCGTTGGATGGTCTTCAAATTTGTAGCATTTATAACAGATGAGGATGTGAGTGTATTTTTCTTGTTCACATTGATGCGGTGTTATTTTTGTGTGAAACATGTAAAAACCCTCTGAGAATTCTTTGGGTTGTTGTAGTGTCCGACGTTAGGAATCTAATTAAATGTGTGTGTATTGTTTTTTTTATTATTTCTGTCACTGTTTGCCATAAATTTTGTTGTTGAATCTCTGCTTTGATTTCTTCTGTTGGTCTTGAGCGAATTTCGTTGTCTATCTGTGGAACAAAAATAGATCTTTTGTCTCTAAGATCTGGGGGATGATTGGGATAACGTTGAGTCTATGGGAGGCACTAATTGCTTTGCTGGAAGTTAATTTATCTATTGAGGTCACATCATCGGTTACTTCATAAAAGCCTGTTTTTTTTAGTAGTCAGACGAATGAGAGGTGCGTTTAATTTTTTAAAGGTTATTCCAAACATTCTAGTTTTGTCGACTAATTTCGAACTGTCAATAAGTCTTAGCTGTATTCGAAATGTCGAAGGTTTAGTTCGTAGTACAAAGTTGGTTACGCTTGTGGTTGTGTTTGGAGGGATTAGTATTGTTAGCGGAGGGTTTTTAGAATTACTAGGATTATCTGAGAAAGATCCCGGAATGGGGTCTCCGGGTTTAGAGGCTGTGTGGGAATTTGGAAGTAAAGGGGTCTTTGAGGGGCGACCACCCGAACCTCTCCGCCCAACACCAGCTCCCCTTCCCCTATCGGGAGGTGGCATTTCGAAGAATAGATCTAACCCTAATTTACTGTACAAATTTACAGTACACTATTATACAAATCACAAAAGTATAGATACACCCATCTAGATCACAAAATAAATTGAATAAACTAATCGTTTTATAACTGACTAATAAACAACATTGATTAATCAACTCAGACTGACATAATTAACCAATCAACACCGACTGGCTTACAAACTTGACTAATGCTATTTGTCTAATCGAAGAGAAATTAACCAACTACAGTCAACCAGCTTCTTGTCTGACAGATCAATTGGCTAAATAACAAAATAGTACAAATTACTAAAATATTAACTTAACTGGGATACATTATACAGTTATTGACGCAATTAACATTACAAGGTGCACAAGATCACACGAACAAAAAATAAAGAGAGAAAGAAATATGAAAAAGTAGCGAATAAAAGTAGATATTTGAAAAATAATCTCACCTCAGGCCTCAGAGGGGAGGGGATGCCCCGAGGCCGGCGGTTTACGGCTACACTCCTCTTCCTTAGTGATTCTAGCTTGTCTTTCAGACGTTATTAATGGTATAAAAGATATATTACACTGCCAGAACTATTGGCTCGGCCTTCTTTCCTGTTATCCAAGAGATAGTCGGAACCTTTCCACGGCGCATTCACGAGGGAACTTGCCGAGCTTCTACTGCACCCCGTTATTTAGGGCCTGGTGAGTAAGGTAACTCGCTGAGCACGCGTCCCAATTGGTTGGTTGTTAGGTGGCGCCTCGAAGCTCGCCGCTGCGTGGGGTGGCGCTTCGATGCCCGCCGTTGTGCGAGGTGGCGCCTCGAAGCCTGCCGCTGCATGGGGTGGCGCCTCGAAGCCTGTGTGGTGGTACACAAGCGAACGGGTTGTTGAGACCACCACAATAAACTTCCGATTGATATGCGAGCCTCTCTGATTTATTCTTATAGTTGTGTGCAATGCACATCATCGTACATCGGCATGATGTCACGGAATTTTTATATCAGAATGGAAGTGCATTGCGGTACAAGCTTCAATATTGGAACCCAATTAGCACACACCTCTCACTCGGCAGTGCACAATCACGTCG
Organism: Platorchestia sp. MABIK; assembly: GCA_014220935.1. Taxonomy (NCBI): domain Eukaryota; kingdom Metazoa; phylum Arthropoda; class Malacostraca; order Amphipoda; family Talitridae; genus Platorchestia; species Platorchestia sp. MABIK. Next base: position 88,853 of record JACJUY010003032.1, on the reverse strand, counting down.
AAAAATACAATGAATCGATTCCCTCAACCGACTTCAAATTTTAGACTCTGCCCCAACTCCTTATGACCTTCAAGATTTTAGAATCGTTACATATTTTAAAAAAAAAAGTCAGCCCTCAACAATACCGATAATTCATACTCGTCGCAAATAATCACTAAATAGCTATCTTTTCAATTTTACTTTTCACTGACATATTTTTGATCTCGTGATATCTTTTATTGACTCAATTTTATTTTTCAATGACATAGTTTTGTTTTCGTGGTATCTTTCAATGACTCCTTTCAATGTTTTGTTTTCTATCTTTCATTTTAGACATAATGATTTGTACCTTTTTGTGCTGATAATGAATCGGGACTGCGAAACGTTTTTCCCCGTTTTTAAGTTCCTCATCAAAGTGCAATTCCAGCAAGAAACTAACACGTCCAGATATATTTAATAGATATACGGTAATGAAGGAATTCGCATGTATAGAAAAGACTTTTTCAGGATGTACTGTAGCCTACAATTATTGTTAAAACGCAAGACGTGCTTTTTCTGCCTTTGAAATTACATATTCAGTGATTGAGGGATTGAATAATGATTTTAAATAATTGAGGGTTGCGTCTTTGGATCGACGAAAAACAATGCATTGCGTTTTGCTCGCATTTGGTTTGAGACTATTTTGGTCGTACCATAATTTTAGGCTAATCAATAGGGTTTCAGCTTGAATTTGCGTGTGCAGTATTTCTTAGACAGAACTTATTCGTGTAATTTGAACATCATCTGTATGTATGGAGATTTGTGTGTTAGAAAGCATTGGAGGGAGATCGTTAATGAAAATAGAGAACAATAGGGACCATGAATAGATCCTTGAGAAACACCCATGCACAAGTTCTTAAGCTACGATGTTGGGTTCCTTTACTCATCTAAAATATTTTGATGGAAGTTTTCTAACATATCCGAAGTAATCAATGCCTTATACCTTGTATAATCAATGCCTTGATCGCCCCTCTGATTGCTCGTTAGCACCCAAAGAGATGTTTTTTTCAATCATGTTTGAAACATATCTCCTACTACATTGGTTTTTCATTGGCCATTAGAACGCAATGACGATAACCTCGGGTCAAGCCGGTACCTATTTCCGACACCTGATTAGAGTGGAGAATTAAAACTGAGTTCTTTTTTACAACAGGGGAATCACCGAGCTGGCAAGGCCGGGATTCGAACTGGCGACCCTTCCCATGAAAGGCGCGTGCTCTTAACCACTCCGCCTTGGTGACCACTTTCAATGAAAGGAGTTATCAACCAATGAAGCCTTTCTAGCTCTATACCATTCTATCCTTTTATTTAATGGAACGGAATGAGGGTGACGCCCATAATATTCGTTGTAGTCCTAGCAAAACTGGAACAGAGGGAGCCGAGGTGGAACTCGGGAGCGGAGCAGAGAGTTCTCGTAGTCTCGCAGTAGCCACGGTACACCATTTGATTCTTCGCTCAAAGACTCACGGATATCAACCGATTCTTCATCAGCTATTCATGATATGCATTGAAAAGTTTAAAACTTACATTCCCTGACGAAGAGCAGCTTTTCAAACCAGCTTCTTAGGGGCGACCCTATGGTTATTAACAAGGTTTGAAATGAGAAGGTTACTAGGGGGCAGCCCCTTGTCGAGTTATTCAGGTTACTATTGTTAATATTATTGTCATTTTTATTGGAGAAGATTCACCACATTGTACGTAAGTCTTTTGGATCGAGTGTCCTCAACTTCGGAAAAACTTCACGAAATAAAGGTATATCAAAACTCGAGTTATCACTCGTAGCTGCGTCGAAAGATGCTGGGTCTACTCTGGTCATTGGTTTTTATGCAGATTTCATTGAAACATCAAAGGTTAGTTCACCTGCGGAACAAGAAAAAATACGAGCATTAACGTCGAGGAGAATGCCCTATTTGTCACGGGAAGCGCGCCAGTTCCAAATGAGTGATTGCGTTTGAGTTTGGAGAATTTACTTTACTTATGAATCAGTATTAGCCATAGGTATTTCTGTGCTTAAGAACAGAAATCTCTCTTGATAAAATTAAACTAGAAACTTTCTTAAGTCCTATTTTCATATACAATTCTGGGACCAGTGATTGGAACATGCGCTGCTCTGAGCGAATGATCGATCTATGAATTAAATGTTGTCTGTAGTCCTGCTTCCTCACTCAAGTTGGCGTGTTCACACTGTAAGTGCATAAGAACTGCCACCATAAAATGATTAATCTATTTGTTCTCAAAAAAATGGAAAGCTGCAAATGGATCAATCATACATGAGCTTGATCGTGGCATTGAAGCAGTGAAAAAACACTTAAGATTTTGTTTCGATAGTTTTTCGAGCTGTACAAGAGAAGTATGAAAATGCTCTTGCTTACACTGGGCAAGGCATATTTATGCTATTTTCGAAGAAACTGCGCAGAGATATTAACTAAGCTTGCATGCGTAGGCTTAGAGATTTCAATGACTGGAAAGATTCTAGGCGTTCGCCTGGGAGCAGCTTCGTCCTCTAAGGTAATGAATTATGAGACTAAGAGGCGACTAGGAAGATGTTTGAATTTTCTCAAAATTAAATCAATTTACTTTCTAAATGACAACGAATGTATTGCTATAAGTAAGTTATCTACTTTTTTCACGTCTGTTACATGAGAAACCATGAAACCAAATTCACATGTTGTTCAGACGTAAAAGCCTCAATGGTACGCTACACTGCTATCGATTCAGTTTAAACTGAACCTTTTTTGGAGGAAGAAATAAATGGAGAATTTTATCGGTAGTTCAAGTAGCTGTGCTAGATTTGATTTTGAAAAATTATTTAACATTTCAAATTTAAAAAAATATGCTTTCTCACGTGTTGTAGAAGAACTGCGGACAACAAAATTCATAAAATGGCAACATGCTGAGTGACACTAGCTCTTATTATTGGTCGTCACTCAGTATTGCTTTCAGAACTTTAAAACGTTTCTTTTGTGTTTGCAACGACGAGTTTGTTCAGAGTACAACGTTCAGGTTTTGACATCACTGAGAATTATCTGCCTCTTGACCTTAGTGCTGTCAGAAATGAACAAATTTGTGTTGAAAGCTTTCCATTTCAAAACTCTCATACCAGAGAAAATTGACTGTAATTTTCTTGCCCCGTTCTTAGCGATAATGCCATTTCCTGCCCTTCATATTTTGTTGGGCTTCACTCAACTTTATTTTGCCTAGTGTTCCAGAGAAACTGGCAGAAGGAATTACGTTCGATTTGAAGTTATTCAACCGAAAACCATTAAAAAGTGAATAAATTCATGTGTATTTTTTATTTTTCATAAACTGTCCGAATAATTGTCATGAGTTTTTGGCAGATATCTGAAAAAGATGTAGCTAAAAATCTCTGAGGGATTAGAGTCTTTTTATAGCCAGTTCTAAGCACTACTGTTTGCATTAACAGTTTGCCAGAAAATGATGAAATTAGGCTTTCCCTTGCATATTGAAGTAAAACTACACTATCTTGTATCATTTTAAGTTAAAAAATTCATCATCTTTGCTTTTTGCTGCAATTGTTGAAGTTGCTTCTTAGCGTCCAGTATCTATCATGAGCAACAATACCTTTACGCGGCACGTATTAGAATTATGAGCTGAAGATCTACAATTTTGAAGAGTATACGTCAAAGAAAAACTAGTTCAAAGCTTATTTTTTAGAATGCTTGTCGCGCAAACAACCTCGTTTTCTTGTCAAGAAAGCTTTACAAAAACCATTTTGATTTACAAGCTCGTTCCGTTTGAAATGGATATTAATTAACTCTTCATCAAACGGCTATATTTCATCTTCAAAAATACTCGTAGATAAACTTGAGAACTACTCCGATACCCGACTTTACTTTCGTCACTAGTAAATTAAGAAACGCAACTTCCTCACGAAAAACTCATGTAATCGTTCGGTAAAAAAACAAACAAAAAAGGTTCGCATTCAAATTACGGCTCATTGCTCAAAAAACTGATGGAAGAAAATGCTATAAGCAATCAAATACTAGATTAATCATTCGACAGCCAAGCAAGCTATTAACTCAAAATAATGATCCATGGAGTCCAAAAATTGAATAATCCGGATCGTATATTTAAATTAATGTCAGACAAACCTCTTTTGAAATGAAGTAAGCATAAAATATATCTCTGAAAGAGATGATTGAAACTAAAAACTCTAATTGAGTTCTAAATTCTTGCAGTACGTGAAAGGTAAGAAGGCACACGACAGAAAACCCGCTTAAAAAATTAGTCCAACTAATTACTTAAATGGGAAAATCTCTCCACATATTTGCCATGAGTAATCTCTTGAGTGTCTTTTCTCATGAACAGCCATATTGAGTATTATACTCATGGAGTCTCCCTTTTCGTTGATTTTCTACTCGGGCCGGAAGTAGGAAAAGTATGAGGTAACTGTTTAGATAATTAACAAACTGCTTTCGACTTCCTCCCTCACTCGTATATTGAATAACATTTGTTTCGCTCGTCGTGTAAGATTTTACACTGTTCCTTTTACCTGAAGGCATGGTAATGAATAAGTCTGCATGTGGTGCTTCGCCATGCTCAAGTGCCGTGCAGTAGCGGACTATGTAGGCTGAAGCTCATTTGGTGGGTACTATTTGCACCCAAATGTTTAGGCACAGTAATTCTACACAATTCCTTGGTGCTTTTCCCTCCATTGCCAAGTTTATGTACATGACGCTGTTTGCTCTAGATTATTTTCAATTCATTCTATCTAACTGAATTTTTTCTATTTATTTCGAAAAATTAGATTGAAAATAGTTTTACTGTAATTTGTCTGATGCAACTTGCTTTATAGACTCTCTCTCTTAACCTAAATTCTCGCTTTGGGATAACTTGGACTAGCTACACGGTAGAATGCTGTACCATAATTTGCTAGTTTTGCCCAGTAGCTGGTCACAGCCTATTTTCTCTGTCACCCACTGCGTCTTTGTTGAGTCCCCTGATGTCTTGGATGACCGCTTCTTGTTATCTGAGCATTCTCCGTTCGCCCCATCATCTTAACATGTAAAAAATTTTATACATATATCAAAACGTATTCTCCTCGATGAAATTGTGCTTCTCAGACTTGCGTAAAGAATACTGATATTTGCATCACACAACCTACTCGTGAAATCGTTTACTATTTGTACTCATACGCTGCACCACTCAAACGTTTATGTGAATAATTAAAAAAACATCAATTGATAAACTTTTCTTCCGTTTCTTCGAACCCAGTAAGAACGATGGTTCGAGAAAACTGTTGTTCGTTCCTTGAAATGGGCTTTATAATCGGCAATGTCAATGGAAACTTTGCTAAATGAATCTTTTTATCATTATATGCGAATTAAGAAAGGTCAGAGGGCATTTGAAGAAGAAGAACACACGAAGCTCAGGTGACGTCACCAAGGTGCCAGTTTTTAAGCGAATAACAGAGCCGAATAAAATTAAATCATTGTTTGTTGAAAAATTTGTGGCCCATGAGATGAAATTTTAATTTAAGAATTACAGTTATAGTTTATAAAATTCATGGGGCTTGCAAACGAACTGAAGCACTTTAGAATTCAATAAATGTTTACAGAAAAAAAAATGCTATGCATAAGAAAAATAACGAAAATTACAGCTGAGCAGGTAAGTGTACAGAAAATATTTTTGATGAAATTCGGTTAAATATTTAACAACTAATGCATTACTCTTGTTTGTTTTTTTAAACCTTGCTCAACGTGCACTCACCCGTTATGTCTGATGTGAACTTGATATTGATTTAGTATTATGGCTAAGTGCTGTGTGGTAGAAAAGGCCTCACTCCGTGTTCAGCTATGACAGAAAAGTCGAAATCGCCATCTCATCTCTTCTTAACTATCGAGGCCCGAATCGAGCACGGAGTTTACAACATGCACTGGTGCTGTCTAAAATCCTTTTCGAAGAAAAGCTGCCTGACCATGGTATCCCGTGTTCTTTTTCTCCTTCTTCTGAATTCTCAAATTGAGGCTGTACTGCAGTCGCAGCTCTGGAAACGCTGTTCTGTTAATCAGACAGCAGTCGAAGCAGCATCTTACCTGAAAAAAATTTCTGCGGTTTACCAAAGTGACATCGTGTGCTCAATGCGCGCCTCCTTGATCCCCAGGATGTCCCTCTTCTGTGTGGCGGACGGAGTGTGCAACATCTGGGACCATCAGAGTCTCCTCGTCAGTGAACCAACTTTCGACGCAGCTAACGATCACTGCATGCTCAACACAGGTGAGTGGAAATAGTTCGCTCTTTCGACTTGAAAACATTCATTTGGTCGGGAAAAATCCTTAAATAGAAATAAATTGTCAGTACCCTGGAATACGTGTCAATTGCTCTACCAAGGGTCATTTTCTGTCTACTTACAAAGATGCTTACTCATTTACAATTGAGAAATTTGGTGTCAGCTAAATAGAAATGTGTGCATATCGTGGAATTACCTTATGATATCAATAAAAAATGTTCTCAAAAATATCTCAGGTTAGATGTAATTGTCTAACTAGTAATTTGCGAATGAATTCATTATGAAACATTCTTCGTTTGATTGGGGAAAAAATTGCTAAAATGCGTGTGCGTATCGCAATTGACATGGCACAAACGTAGTGATAACTAGTCGTAAATTGTGGTTAGATTTTTATCGTGATATGCCAGACGATTTCCTGAATGGTACTGATGGCCTCAATTTATTTTATTTGTCCCAGAGTCCTTCCTTGCCAGTAAACTACTTCATATATATATATTTTGATTTGAATTGGAAGCACGGACTTGGTGCTGAAAACGTTTTCAGAAACGTCAAAACAAGATCTAGGGGCATAATTATTACATCTTTTTGCAACTGAGCCACCGACATAAGATTCGAAATAAAATGAAATTTTCCCTACACAATTTCAAGTGCCAAATTTCTTACGACAAATAAAAATCAAGAATGATCAATTAAAAAAACATGTTGCAAAAAGTGAGTTTCAAAACTCCAAATGAGGTTGCAATTGACATTTTTTTGACTTTGATGGGTCAACTTCATACGACGCAAACGATCAGCTTCTCTCTTCTTTTTACGATGACGTTAATACCTGATTGCCAGTGCACGTTGCGAAGAGTCATTTTATATTGAGTTTGACGCAGGAAGCTGCTACTACACTGGAAATTCTCAAAATTTGGAAGAGGGCAGCACTGTCCAGGAATCAGGATGCGAGATACAATTTCTTCACGTCTGCAACCCCAACGGCGTCATGAAGCCTGACGGTGAGTATGGGGCTATATGCTTAAGACTATGCACATGTTTTCCATGAGTGAAAAAACAAAATATATGACGCCAGTGCTGTCAGAAAAACTATTTTTCGATGAAACAACGAGTGTATTCTAGAGCACCACATTGACAGTTCATGATTTTTCTTTAGTAGTATTCTGTTTGTGGATCATGATGCCTCTGTAGATTAAAAAAGTATTTGGAATGTACAATGGAACTGTTTTTCCCGCACTTGTACATAATCCGACTTCTAGCGTTATCTTTTATCCGACTTTTTGTACATTTTCTGCGCGATGTCTTTTATAAATCATTTTTGACTAACCTCTTCTCACTACTTGATAATCATTTACGACGGTGTTTCAGACTCTTTCGGTAGAGCGTTTTTCGTCTTTTCTTCTCTCGTTTTCGAATTCCGAAAGATTTTCAAGTAGCATTTAAATTATTTATAAGTTCTCAGCCATTTGTTTGTGTATAAAATATCTAAATGATGGCATTTTGATTGTTTCTCTCAATAACTTCATTAACCCGAGCCATGGTTCGCCTATAAGTACGCCTCGTGTGGTTTGTCTATTATGTAGTACTCTTCGTTCGGTTTGACTATCAATAAAGGACTTTTATATAAAATATTTTTAAAGTTCAGTATGTTGTAATACATCTCATGTATCAACTTTTTTTTAAATTGACGGTTTTTCTTTTTTCATTCCTTCTTTATTTTTTTCTTAAAGGCCTGAAAATTTTACGGGTGAATGAATATTCAGAACAAAATGAAAAATATCTATAAGTCAAATATTTATTGTTAATCGTACTATGACCAACGAAACTCAAAAACAGGATGGCAAAAGCATTCATAGCCCAATTAGAAGTCCTAGAAATACAAGATGCGCTAGCCAATCCTGCTTTTTCGATAAGGTTGCGGAAGCATAAAATTATCCTGGGCGAGTGGTTATTTTTGTTAGATGACTCATGATTAATAGATAACACTTAATAAGATATCAGCCGACTTATAAGAATTAATGAGATAGTATCCATGAATTTTATTAAAATACACCCGTTCATTTTTTTCACCCTTCTCAAAAATGCAGGATTGACGGCCGCACCAGGTTATACCATTTAGCAGCATAGGCTTAAAAAAAAATCTGGAACGTGATTTTACCAAAACGTCTAGAACGTTCCATAACAGTCATTCGCTGTCGATACACTACAATGATTTTTTCTACTGTGCGCAAGCGGCTTATGCCAAATAATTGTCGCTCTCGAATTTGCAGGATTCCAAATGTGAAAAGACATACCATTTAAAGTAAAAAACAGAGTTACTGAACTGAAACAGACCGGATATAATTCGAGATACTCGGCATTGCTGTCAGCCCCACCCAGGCCTTTATTTTGAAATGGATGTCCAAATTCAATTGAAATTGAGCGAAACCCGATGAAAATTCACTTTGGTAAAAGACAGCCATTTGATCTGGTTGATATAAAAATATTTTGAAGAATAAGAAAAAATCAGTCTAGGCTCTAGACATATGCAAGACTCGCATCTTTTTTTTAAACATAAACTGAGCGCATTTAAAATTTATATGAGCTGTGCGACCAAGTTTATGTGAACTCACACCGTACTTCACGAATACTTCTTTACCACCCTGTCATTTAACTTTTTGTTTATTTCATTTATTACAATAAATGTTTGATATCTGCAAATTGTTTCATCGCGATCGATGATGCTCTTTTCCCAGTAGAAGTTTCTAATCTCAAAAATTTTTGGGCTTGAATTCAGTAACGAAGAATGTAATTATTTGCTTCGTTACGAATACGTCTTTGATCAGAATAGTAGGGAAGAACTGCCAAGTATGATCCGTTTCGGATGACCAGAATCAAGCCAAACCTTACACAAGTTTCCGTAACCTCACTATTTGAAAGTTGTTCCATCTGATACACAGCGAAAGACTGCAATTTTTTCTACTTCAGTGGCCAGTTAAACTAATTTTTATTTTTGTAATATGACGATAGCTCTTGTTGTAGAGAAAATAAAGTGAAACCAGTAGACTTAAACTACCGTTCCAGGTCTAAGGTTTTTGAATTGGTCGCAGAGGGCTTCTTAACACGTAGTTTCCCCGCAGGCTTGTGACGTAAAAAGAAGTATGAGCCTCCGCTGGATATCTTCGGTTGTGCAAACCATCAACTGAGGTTAAAGATACTTGTTACAAAAAACTTTCTATCCACATGAAAATGGTTGTATAGATGTACTTAACGGGAAACACTGCTGATCAAATTAGCTTTAGGTATTTTAAAATTAATTTATATCGTCTCTTCTATTTTTTACTTTTTGTTTGTTCTGACCTCTTGAAGTGAGGTATAGAAGTCGTGGAAGTGATGTGAATGAGAGTGAAAAATTATCTAAAATAATTGCTATCTGACAACTACTACGTCAAATCTCGATTAGGTCGCCTGTTTGCGGTGCTTTTAGTCACTACGCTTCCAGTCTGAATGTTCCTGAACACTAAAAAAAAATTTCGAAGAATTAAATACCAAATTCATTTCATAAGAAAACGTATGGTACGTGATGAAATGAACTATAATTCACCCATTTTACACTTATTCACGTCCAATTCCTTTCACACATCTTACTACTCGTTTTGTGAAAAAGATTCATGAGTTACCTGCAGGTGCCAGATATCGGTTCAAAAAAATTTCGAATGGAATATTTTCTAATTCTTTGCCAGTATTCGGCGTTGGGCAACGAAAATTATTTTAAATGATCGTGCTCTCAGCTACGAAAGACGTGTTCAAAGGTTCGAACTCATTTCCATTAAACAAAAAAGGTCCCCAGGTTAAGTAATAGAGACCTACATAAACCTTGGTGACTCTAACGATGAGAGCAGAAAAGAAGTTTTCGGCACCGACGGCACCATCTGCATCAGAAATAAGGGCAGGAACTGATATTTCAAGACGCCTCGGGCCTTGAACTTTTTGGTAGAGAAAGTTGTCTTAATCAGAAAACTAGTTACAAGAGGACATTATATTTGTACGTACAGTGAATGCTTTCAAAAATCGAGTCCACCAATTTGCTGAGAGAGAAATGTCCTGATACTCTCAAGTACAAAATCGAGTGCTAACCGGAAATCAAAAATGGAAAAATGCTATTTAATTTTTTTCCTTGGTAAACATCACAATTGATTTATAATAACTGCACGTTTGGTAGAGTCTCGTCCGTTAATATTGTTAACGTATTATGAAAAAATATGTACCTGCTCAAATGTTAACGCCAGTACAAAGAGTAAAATCACGTGGTTACACATCTATGAAAAACCGATTTTTTGTGATGAAACGAATTATTGGCTCTTCTGTATCAATATCGAAAACGTTGTACATACAATAGAATGGTTGATAGTTCTTTCTCCTATAATTTTATTCTGGTGCCTACGTAGGACTTGTTAATAACATTGCCAGAGAGTGTGTCATTCGGAATTTTCCCGAGGTCATGTTGTGCTCAATTTAATTCCAGGAAATGCATTTAAAATTCAGAAAATGTGCATTACTATAATAAGGACTCGAGTTAAGCTTAAAGTTATGTTTTTGAGTGAACAAATTTACCTTCTGGAAGTTTGGGTATGATTACTAATTTACTGTTTCGTTAGTCTGCACGATAAAAATCGTCAACTATTCAAAGGGAGCATGGGAATTGGACAAGTGTGCATAGTGATGTCCCTATTATTATAATTATAATGAAAAAATTTAATTTTTACTTGCGTGCCCATAGTTGAAGCCTCACGACGTCTGACCAATTGCGAGGCCCCCTTCACCTCAACTTCAGTTGGGTGCTTACTAGTCACCGCTCAAAAGATGACGTTCCCTGAAGCCCGGACCCTCTGCCTCACTTACGGAGCTGACCTTTTTGTCGCACAGTCTACTGACAAATTTTCACTGCTCTCCACTTACGTAGTCTCAACACACGGTCAGTCATGGGAGATACTGAAATGTTTAGACAATCATAATATGAGAATGTTGGACGGTGACCTTGAGACCATTAGACGTGTCTCAAAGTCGTACGTGTCGTGATAACTTTTTTCAGACGCATATATACAGGGTGTTTCAGAACAAGCGGTACAAAAAATTGCACACTAAGGAAAAAAAAGGCTAGGTAAACACTTTTTCTAATCTGAAATTTTCCCCCAATAAATCGGATTTTTGAGTTATTAGTTTTAAAGGATGAAATTTAATTACACGATTACTCGCAATATTTATTTTGAATATGCGTTACAAACGCTTGTATGCCATGAGAGTTTCCAATAAAAAAATTAAGTTTTAGTGATATTTGTTAAAAAAAATTTTGCAAGAAGATACACCCATTGAGTCTGAGGAAGATCTCGTGGCCAGAATTGCAGTGGCTGCCGATTTCTGAAATGCCACACGTGTTTCCTAATATCCGGCAGTCGTTAAGGCTAAGATTTGAAAAGTGCATTGATGTAGGTGGAACACATTTTGAACAATTTTTCTAAAGTAAATTCGAAATCAATATTGCGAGTAAACGTGTCGTTAAATTTCATCCTCTAAAACAATAAACAGCTGATATCTCAAAAACACGGATTTTTTTCGGAAAATTTCATTGAAGAAAAAGTTATTTGGCCATTTTATACTTGGTGGGAAATTTTATACCCCTTGTTCTGGAACACCCTGTTCATATAAAATACATCCTTTTCTTTCATAATCCATCATCGACGTTTAGACCTCCTATCATCCGTTTTTTACTCAATCATTCATTCATTGCGTTGTCAATGCACGATTTATTATGTCAAATAACGAGTCGGAAAAATTCCTATTTTTCTGCTATTAAAATTATGTTACTAAATATTCTCGTCTTGTTCAAATAATGTTCTTTCTTTTCCGAAGATTAACTGAAGGTGGAGCTGCCACCTCCCTGAAGAGATTAGGCTTACGTTAATAAGAATCAAGAGAAAAAACAATGAACGCTTGGTAAAGACAACGCAAACAATAAGCAATACCAAGCGTACGTTAGCGTACGTAAGCAAATGGTAATCATGACCTAATAATAGAACTCCAAAACCATTCTTCATGAGCATTTACCATCACTGATTTTGAGCATTATTAAATGGCGTTGGTTAACTATTAATGCATTATCTATTTAAGCAATCATTTTCCTATTATCCCTCCATTTTCTGTCTTCTTTGCTGAAGAGGGGTTGGTATACAAGACGGTTAGACATAGAAATAATTTTTAGGAATACTCAGCTTTGAGGCTGTATGATCCAGCTGGCAGTTGAGCCTTTCGAGGGGAACTGTCTCGCTAGGAATTTGCTTTGACGGTCACCAATCAAGACTGACCCAGTATCGTGTACCGATGCGAGCAGAAAATCATTCCATGATCCTTACTTTGTTAGTGATTAGTAAAGATATTTCTTCATGTTCTTGTTTGTGGTGTGATCTTTGTTTACATCATGCAATAGAACAATTGTTGAAATTTTATTTGACAATGATGTAAAATTTCCATTCATTTTATCCAGATCTTATGTATCTGATAATGGCCATTGTATTAGGCCGAAACGTTGGACTGAATTTCACTAGTGATTCATGACCCCTTAAAATCTCACTTACGGACAGTTAAACATAAATGATGGTGAATGCTTTTTTACAATTTATGAAGAAAAAGATTTCAACAATAATTCTTCAATTGGTAAGTTCAGAATTAATCACTTAACGCACGTGGGTACCAGACGGTCCTCTTCCGAAAATAGTCTTAATTTTAAATATTGTGTTTTATGTCATATTTTTTCCTAATAAGTCCTTCGAAGCTCACAGCCATGTGGCAGTTATAAGCTTCATTCTGATATCAGTGTAAGTATTTTGACGGTAGTCGTGATAGCAGTTATACAAGCATTAAAGCGCTGACATTAGAAGGTTAAATTTTGGAATTCGGTATCTCTGGGCTATGATCTCGGTACTGCACAAAAATTAGTCGATAATTTTATATAAATTTTAAGGTTAAGCGTTAAATTTTTAAAATTTTCCTTTTTGTACATTGATGTTCATAATTCTTACTTTATGAAACTAAATCTGATGATAAAATCGACAAGAAATACAGCATTGCCGCCCAGCTCATGCAACGTAAAATCCATAGATAGCAGGGAAAACTGTATTATCTGCGATCCAGATTTTTATCATTATCTAATCAGTTTATAAATCTGCACTATTGAGTGCAAAGCATGATGTGTAACAAAAATTTCTTTAATGAGCTTTGATCAGCTGAGTAATGCGACGCTCTGATTGCACAAAAGCAAATGCTTGCATTGGTTGTGAAGGCGCAAACTAGAATAGTATTTTAGAATGGAAAAATTTTCCCGAGATGAATTTTTATCAAATATTGCACATGCCCCAACGAGGTTAATACTGACAATAGCTTCTCTCATGCTTTTAATCACTCTCTCAATTGAAGTGAACGGATGAAATAGGCGTAGTAGGTGTCATCTGTGAGTGATTTCTTAGCAAAACTTCATTTTGCAGGAACTGATTCTGAATATTGGGTGGGAGCCCAAAATATGAACGGGAGTTGGAACTGGCTCAATGGGCGCCCTGTGAACGCTACCGAAGTCTATGAATTCTCGAATTTTGAGAATGAACGCTTCGCTCGTTTGAAGTACGACGGGAGTAAGTTTCTTCTCAACGACTACTTTTGCACCGGAACCTACGGAGTGATCTGCCTTGCTTCCGTGTAAGCCAATGGGACTATAGGAATTGAACTTGAGTTCATGACCCTGAAACATGGGTTTTCATTTCGTACATTTGATTTTGAAATGGATTTTTCGGCTACATCGATTCCATGCAATATAAGGAAGCACTGGGTCGTTCAAGAATATCACTTTCAGGTGCTTTTCAAATAGGCCTACCTCGGCAGCACCCAGTAAATGGGGGCGTTTGGTGATTATTGGAATTTGCCTAAAATAATACCACCTGCAAGCACTGAATTTCGAAATTAAGCCACATCCTCGACGTCAGTCATCAAACTGTATTTAACTTCAAGATTTTTCCTGTTAAATACTTAATGAAGATATTTGTGCTGAAAAATGAAAAATGGATTGAAATTAGCGGAAATTTTTTGAAGAGAAAAATTGTTTCAAAATTTTTTAACCGTTCCTTTACGTATTCTATAGAATGAATCAAATTATCTTGGTTGTAATTTTCTGAATAAATGAACGAAATACGAAACAGATTACTGTTGAAAAAATTTGAACTTTCTAAACGTATTTTTTATGCCTTGCTTGAAGTGGTTTTGACCGCACCGCGCCCCAGAATGAAGAACTCGGTAAAAGAACCTCTAACCTCTAGCACAAATGCAATACATCGAATTTACACTATGTAGGTAAATATAGTCGTTTGCATGCCTTCTTTATTTTGGTTGTTGTTCCTCGATCTACTGTAAATTGAGTTTACTTTATATTTCTGTTGGGAAATTAAAAACGAGTTCATCTTCACGTTTTCAATCATTTTTCCTTCTACTTATTTTTTCTTCAAGTAATTTCTTACGATTATACTGAGCCAGACTGTCATTTTCGATGTAGCAAGAGCAAGATTGTTTTTTACGTTTTTTATAATTTTTTTATATTCATTTTCAATACGTATTTGAATGAATATGTGTGAATTAGTATGTGGGTGTTTGAGTGTATGTGTACGCACGCATACATGTGTATCTATGTGTGTTTCCACATGTACATATATATGTTCATATATATACACCCATATTCACATACATGTCTCTATTTCTATTTTTATTAAGCACAAAACCTCAAAATCCATTGCATATTTCTAAATGCTCTGCGATCAATTAACACTGAACTATTTTTCAGAAATAAATATATTAATCGCACTTGCTTAATGACTCAAAAATAGATCTACCACTACCCCAGAAGGCATTTCTTTGAGTAGAAAAAATTAAAAATGTAAACAGACAGATGAAATAAAGCGCAATTGAAGCATAAGACCCATGAAATAATTATCTTTCTGTCCGTTTGTTGAACAAGCTATGAATTTCATTTTGCGTGTATGTTTGTTTACGCGTTTCTAGATGTGCGTGGTTTGCTGCGCGATGTTTTTTAGAAATTACATTGTGACTAGTCTTTTCTCACTACTTGAAACTCATTTACGACGGTGTTTCAATCTACTTCGGTAAAGCGTTTTATGTCTTTTCTTACTTTGCTTCAACTACTAATTTAGAAATTCCAAATAATTCTTTAGTAGTATTTAAATTATTTACAAGTTGTCAGCCATCTCTTGGAGTATAGAATATTAAAGAGACATTTTTGATTTAATTAGCCCTTGACAGGGTTAATCAATTAGCACGCCTCGTATGGTTTGTCTAATAGTACACTTCGTATGGTTTGTCTATTAGTACACCTCGTACAACAGTGGTTCTTAACCTTCTTACTCATACACCCCCCCTCAAGGATTTATTTTTTCCTTCGAGCCCCCTTTAATGTTTTTAAATAAATGTGGCGCTTTGGTTAAAACAGATATAAAAAAACATGGATTTTCCATTGCATCTATTCCTTTAATATGAACCAATTACATCATTGACATATTCGAAACTGCATCATTGCCATTAGATGTCAAAAGATAGATTATTAATTAGTTTAAGCCTCCCTATCCGCAACAATGGCGATCCAAAGAGAGGAAGGAGGGTGGCACCATTCAGTATAGAGTTAATAGAACGTGAAATCAATGCACAAGGTGCATAGAAACAGTAAGCTAAGAAAGAAGTTCATGGAACAAGATCAAAGTTGAAGAAGAAAGTGGTAGGTGCCGAAAAACAGAACAGCAGTGAATCGAAAAAAGTTGTTGTATCCTATGAAGGGGAAATTCGATTTGAAAAAAAAAGAGTTAGAGGAACTTTTGGTACTGTTTTTTTGACTCTAGATTTTGAATGTGCGGCTGAATGCTAGAAAGTCCGCAACGTACATTTCCTTCGACGCTCAGACGATTCCTGCATTTAGTTTTGATGACCACGAGCGCGGAAAATGCAGTTTCACATAAGGATGTGAATCCAAACATCACAAGAACCTGCAGAGTCTTATGAGCGATCAAAGGGTAAACTGGATGGTACCTGACTCAGAACAACTGCAAATCTAAATCATTGAAGTCTTCCTTTGCCGTTGTCTAGAGAGTCACAAGACTCTTTAGTCGAAAACATGACTAGGAAAAATCAGGCTTTACTGTGGAGGCTCGCACCCTCCCTGGAATCCGCTCACGCTCTCCCAGGGGGCGCGCTCCCCAGGTTAAGAACCACCGTCGTCAAGTTTGTCTATTAGTACGCCTCATATAGTTTGTCTATTGGTACACTTGGTATGGTTTGTCTATTAGTACGCCTCGTATAGTTTGTCTATTAGTACACTTGGTATGGTTTGTCTATTAGTACGCCTCGTATAGTTTGTCTATTAGTATGCCTCGTATAGTTTGTCTATTAGTACGCCTCGTATGGTTTGTCTATTAGTACACCTCGTATGGTTTGTCTATTAGTACACCTCGTATGGTTTGTCTATTATTACACCTCGTATGGTTTGTCTATTAGTACGCCTCGTATGGTGCGTTTGTCTTATATAAATTGAAAAATTTTTTAAAGCCAATATGTTTTCATGCATCTTATGTGTCAACTTTCTTGGAAATAAACGTTTTTTCTTTTTTTCTTCTTTTCACATTGGAATGTTATAATACTCGTACATGTGTCCCGAATATTTTATACCATCGTCAATAGTGTAAAACTTTTCTGAAGGAGGTATAACATGCGTTATTGTAGTCCATAGTTGCCCAACTTCTTCGCACTTGAAGACTGGGAGGTAAAATTCATGGGTCATGGTCTACGAATGATGAAACCCGGTTTAAAACTGAAACATCGAATATTTTAAATGTTTCTAAAAGTGTCTAAAATAACTTCGATAATTTGAACACCAGTACAGGTTTTTGTTCAGTTCCAGGTTTAATTATGTATGACAGAAATCGTTACCAAATAATGAATCTTTGAAGAGCAATGTGGAAATTTTGTTTGCATGTGATGAATGTTTTCTTTCTGTTTGCACTGTTTCTTGTCACACCTGATGTATTCGGTGAAGAATCGTTCTTAAAGAATATTTTAATGATAAACTAGCGGCGATGCATTGATGATATGTTCCTTGAAACTTCCTTTAGCCACACATCACTTATTTGCCTGAGAGAAAGAAATTATTAATTCTCTATCGATACGTAGGTGAATCCATCGTATGCTGCTATGGTGGAGGAAGGTTTCATTTAAGTAGTATTCCATGCTGTTAAAATTGCACCTTTGTGGTACAAATTACAGTGGTGCCAGAAAGTAACTCCGCACTGCCTAATTTTTTATTACATTTCAAATTATAGCAAATATAACTAATCATTTGAAGCAAACTTTACACCATAAAATTCTACGCCTTTTAATCTATAGATATGCATTCTCAAATTTATTTTTCTGCCACCCAGTAACTGTGTAGGCGTCATTTTATACGAAATGGATAAAGTCTGCAGGACAAAAAAAAACTCCGCATGTTAGGATTTCGATGTAAATATGCTATAATGTCCGCTTTTAAGCTGCGATCGGGCATTTGCAATTGTTATCAGTGCTAGTGAAGATAAAGTGCTAAAATCTTTAATAAATTTTAGTCATGCCTCGTCTTTCCGTTGATAACCGCAAGGAGAAAATTGAACTACACAACGATGGAATATCCAACCGTGAAATTGGTCGTCGATTGAATTGTGACGAAAAAACCGTCCGGCTAACATTGCAAAAGCATCAAAAGACTGGCAGCGTTCATGACATTCCAAAATATGGACGTCCACGGGTGACATCGGCCAGAGAAGATCATGCCATAAAGATCCGGAGTCTTCGCAACAGATTTGAAAGTGCCCCNGATCTGTGATGGTCTGGGGTGTCATCAGTGTTTATGGTCCCGGGCCTCTAGTTAGGCTGGAAGGCAGGATGAATTCCGGGAAATACCTCCAAATGCTGGGACAACACTTTATTGATTATTTTGAAAGTCTTGTAAATGAAGAATGCATTTTTACGCATGATAATGCGCCTATCCACACGGCTCGCAATGTGAAAAACTTTCTTCGGGAGCGCAATTTCCCCTGTTTGAATTCGCCTGCTCAATCTCCAGACCTTAATCCTATTGAGAATGTTTGGCATAACATCAAGCACAAACTACGGCACGAAAACATTAGAAATTTAAGAGAACTTTGGGGTCAAATAAAAAAGGAGTGGGACTGTCTGGATTACGAGTATTGCCGTAGGTTGATCGAGGGCATGCAGAAGAGATTGAGGGCTGTTAAGGCACAGAAAGGTTATGCCACTAAATATTAACCTATTGAATATGATAAATCACCAGAATTGTTCAATATGGTTCTTTAATTAAAGCTTTTTTTGTTGTGCGGAGTTTCTTTTTGTCCTGCGGACTTTGTCCTTTTCATATAAAATGATGCCTACACAGTTACTGGGTGGCAGAAAAATAAACTTGAGAATGCATATCTATAGATTAAAAGGCGTAGAATTTTATGGTGTAAAGTTTGCTTCAAATGATTAGTTATATTTGCTATAATTTAAAATATAATAAAAAATGAGGCAGTGCGGAGTTACTTTCTGGGCGCCACTGTATGTGTCGTGGAACATCGCCTTCACTGAGGATAGGTGATGTTAACTTTGTGAGTGAAACAGTAGTACAGATACTCTTCGACTGTTATCTCAACCTCTCCACTTTGCCCAACTGCCTGGCATCAAAGCCTTTCACATCTCCAGGCCTTTTTATCAAAAGCGCGACATCTCAAGCGTCAACACTATATAAGAAAACGGTAGGTATCTCCATAAATTTATATATATACGTATTTTTTGTGCGTAACATTTCCTATGTTATGACAATGGGGATCTGTTTGCTTGGTTGATATCAAAGATACCATTCAAATGATTTGAAAGAGCAGCATATGCTCACTTTTCTTTATAGGTTAAAAATATCGCTTGAAAATTTAATCTATTGTTAAGAAAATTCAGCTTACCGTAATATAGCAAAGTTTTTCAAATATTCCTTAGCTAATCTAAATATCAATACGCTTGAAACTAAGTTCATGATTAACGCTCTCATCCGAGTTTGCGGTATCATGGATCCCGAATTCCTGCGTGTTACATGAAAAGATCGCCTTTACATGCACTGATACGTTAGATATTTCACCAGGATAGGATAGGTAGCATAGGTTAAATTAGGTTAGGTTAGGACATTTATTACCTTTTATGATTTTCCTTATTACCATTTTTTATTATAATTTTTTGTTCATTTTTTATTTTTTCATTTTATCCTTTTTTTTTCTTTCTATTTTTTCCTTTTTCATTTTGTTATATTTTTCATTGTTTCTTTAATTTTATCATATTATTTTTCCTTTTTTAATTTTTATTCATTGCTTTTAATTTTTCATTGTTATTTTTATTCTTTTTAATTTTTCTATGAAATGAATTATTTAAATTTTTACATTTTTTCGTATTGTTTTATTTTTCATCTAATTTTTCTTTTTTCAATTTATCTAATTTTTATGTTTTGTTTGTAATTTTTGCTTTTGTAATGTTTTTAATTGTTTATGTTAATTTTTTGTTTTTGTAAATTTATATTTATGATTTTTTTCCCTTTCTCATTTTTTATTTTTAAAAATTTTACATTTGTTTTCATTCAATATTTTCTAATTTTTTGTTCAATTTTTTTGTTTCAATTTTTTCATTTTTTATTCTTTTTTTATTCAATTTTCTTTTGCTTTTTTCATTATTTTTTATTATATTAATATTTTCATTTGACTATTTAATTTTTTCATTTCAAAGAATCCCTATAAAATACATTTCCTTCAGACATAACCTTATATGCTTAGACGTGATAAGTTATTGAAATCGTGTAATCTACACGGGCTCCAGCTCATTCATGAAGGCGCCGTGACTCGCGGTATCGTGTCTACGAAGATACTCTATATAAGAGAACAAGCAGAATATGAAAGGATATGTTAGTATGGTAGGTTGGCATGGGGGTGGTTAGAATATGCTTTGCTAGAATTTTTGAATTTTTCACTGGTCCACCTAGCTTAACGATGACATTGCTTAAGTTAGGTTAGGATAGGATAGGTTAGGATAGGATAGGTTAGAATATGCTAGTTTAGGATAGGTTAGGTTAGAGCATTTTATGTTAGAATTGGTAAAGTAGTGTTGACCAAATTTTTTTCACGTGTCCACCAGCTTAACGATATCATTGTCCATGAAATTTCTTCGGGGTCCTGCTAGTAATTACTTAAAATGATAATACACAATTTTATTGTTGCTTGCTTGGTTGGTGCGTGTGTGTGTAACGTCTTTAAGGATGCTCTATGGCCCGTCTCTGAGAAACGAAACTCACCTGTGCACAAGTACAAGAATAGTTTCATCGCGAGCACTTTCTGAATGGATATATTCAAATGCCAACATTATCTTGAGGATCTACATAAGAAAATTGTCGAATCCCGTTTTTTTTCTGACGGGGCGTGTACTCTAGTGGTAGGAGAATCCGTGTCAGTTTCTAAGAATCGATGAGGTTGATTTCATATTGTACAAATACGAAGCTTATTTTTTCATAAAATAATCTGACCAGACTTTTAAAATACTGAGTTCTCTTGATGTACTTTTTCTGATAAACGAGTGTACTAAGTCCCATTGCTCATCACGATTTTGAATATGACAGAAAACAGAAGATTAGTTTTCATGCTCGAGTGTTTTCGGCGTTAGTCCGTGCCATTAAGTTTGAAAATTGAATGTAAAAATTATTACGTATCTATATCATTAAAAACACAATGAATTAGTCTAACATGGAAGCATTGGGAGTATGCATAACTTCATAAATTACATTTATAATTTTTGATCACTCACGCATGCAGCATCACAAGAGTTCTGATGACACTTTTACGCAGTTAAGCATTCACTCTCAATGAACTCTTTTGAAATTGGCTACTTCTTGTGTGACGTCTCTGCTGTGTTACCACATCTACGAGTGAGTATGGAGATGAAGGAGGCAATGTTTTCTCTCGCTGACCTCACCCCCATGGTGAAACAGCGGTTCAACGGTGAGTGCACGTCTTTTCAAATGGACAAAAAATTTCGTTTCAATATTTCAGCAGCTTCTTTTAGATTGTGTAATTTTTTCATCATTCGTTTGTTCTTTGCGAAGAGTTAGCTCTGTTCAGCCAATACATCCTATAACTCCAGGTGCCCCCCCCCCCTTAGAAATTGCAACGCCACGCTAATTTTTCGCCATTTGTGATGAATTGAACAGTTACAATAAAATTATTTACAATGTATCATTGATTTACGAAAAACAGAGGCCGCCAGACATTTGAAAATTTCAGGAGATGCGTGGGAATATTTTTTTTGTCAAATTAGTGAATCAGAATTTTGTGTTTTTAATTATTTCTTATATGATGAAAAATACAAGCGTACTTAAATTTTATGGGCTCGATATTAATCACCGCCATTCGATTAAACTATTTAAACAAAATTAATTCTATTCCCACGCATTTTCTGAAATTTCAGCTAATTTTGGGTCTTCATTTTAATACTGGATCATAAGAATAACATAATTAAGATGAGGCTGCATCACCCAGTGCTCCTTTTCAAATTGAAATTTGCAACACGAGATCGTCAGAAAAAAATTACTTCAAATTTTTTAGCTCAATCAGACAAATAAAGCGAAAATACTCAAAATAGAAATTTTAAAATTTGACAACTGCTCTAGCTCCAAATGTTCTTTTCCAAATGCAACGTCGGTCGATTTAAAGACTGCAATTCTCTCACTTGATCGAAAGATAACCATAGAAACACAATTTGTCAGCCAAAATTTTTTATAACACTTTTTAGACGTTTACACTGAGCACATTTAATGTTTGATCACTCTCAGAATTTCTCCAAAGTTTTGATGAAAATTGTGTAGATAAAGTTGTGTAGTCATCGGATTCTTTTCAAAACGACTGCCATTCACCGATTATAATGTCATGGCATTGCTATGTTGCCATGTCTGCATGTGGGCAGACTTGGCTATCTAGGGAACATTGGTTCAACAGGATTTCTTTCCCAATGACCAACATTTTATCGATGAAAATTATCAATAATTTTCCAAAATTTGCGCTTTGTATTAGTATACTCCCTATACACCGTGTCGTCAAAATGACAGCGCTCCTCTTTGTTCGAGTTACAATTCATATGTGAACACTGTTAACAAGTTAACAGGGTTTACAATTCCAAATATTTACCGTCTACCTATGGTCGTAGAGAATTTGTATGAAAATATTTATACATTGAAATTCGATGTATTTTACTGTTGCCATTTGAGATCAAAATTTTGCATGTAAAAACATTATTCTAGGAGCGACGTATTCATCTAGTTGAAAAATCGATCGTCTTATGTGACTGAGTATCTTGATTGTCATCATGGCATCAGGTAGTGTCGCTGTAAAAGTTTCGTATGCAATGGGTAAAAATTCTGCCATTCCAACCGAAGAGTACTTTAACCTTCATGATGACGATCGAATGCTGTTCAGTAGTCTTCTTCTAGAATTTAGGCTCTTGACAGGCTTCTACTCATGACTGGGCGTAGGAATAACAGAACTATACATAATGAAGCTTAATTATTTCAGGGTTCAATGTTTTCATACTTATTGTTGACAGTTAAGAGTATTCACGCAGTTTCTGGAAACACTCTACCAACATGTGATTGACAAATAAATATTCTTAATTTCAAATCTATAGTTGTGACGAGTAAATTTCAATACGTCCATTGTTTTCCTCACTCAAAAGTTCAGAACTGAAGCCCTAAATTTCACCTCTTCCCTCAAGTCCATTAGTTTGACGTTGTTGACCGCTTCAGAGCTAAATTGCTTAAGTAACACATTGATAGCAAGAGCTCTGATTTATTGCGGCATTGACTATAAGCACACATCCAAGCACTCAACCACTCAGCCGGAGGTATTGATTCTTGGAGAAAGGAGAGGTATGAACTTCTTGCTCTTCTAGCAACTTATTGTATAAATAATATTTGTCATAGTCATGGTAAAAAAGAGTGTGCAATAATTTTCAGTGTGTTTTTGCATTTACGTGTGAGTTGATGTTAATTTCTTAACTTGGAATGAGAAAAATGACAACTTTAATAAGCTTACGTAGTTAAGTTTACTTCGCTTCGCTAATTTACCATTTCTAGAGCTGTCTCCAAATCAAGCTATCATTACCCAGAAATCGCAAAGGTCTAGTCTATAGTTTCAACGTCACCAAATTTTGATTTAGACGATTTATTATTTCAGCCGTTAAAAAAGTCAAAGAATAACAGTGGACTAATGAGGAAAAGTTACACCAACGACTGAAAAAAATAAATGTTTATGGTTGGTTGATTAAACTAAGCCCTTTTCTATGACTAATTAAATATATCAAAAAGAGCTCAAATTGTAACACACTCCACATCAGACATTGAAATTGGATCTGACTCTGCATTAGGCTCTACTTATTCCGCTATTTGATCCTTGCAATTTCCCCGCAAGTCGCTACAGAGACACCTTGATCATACACCCACTCAGAGAGATTCAATTCTTTAAGCTCTATGATTACGTGTACGAGTATGTTTCACTTCTATGGTATTCAGGTCGATAGCCATGATAACATACAGACTCCAAATCTTGAATAAAGCAGTTGACCCATAATTTTCTCTTATCTGCCTTACAACAGAAACAGTTCTTGAGACTTTGATCCCCTGGCTCAGTTTTTTTTTTCAATCATTAAATGAGTTACTTAACTGATGCAGCCCAGAAAAATTTATGCCAGAAGAAGACGCTAGATGCATTAAGTTCTTTGTCAAATTTAGAATCTAATGCATTCTAGATGTTCCTTATTCTCCTGTCGCAAGAGGAATTGACAAGAATATATTTAAAAGCACACTGCGTAAAATACTTCGATAAAAGGAGGGATAGTTCAGATTTTAGTTTTTCCGACTGTATTTTACGAAGATTTTAGTTTTCAGATTTTAGTTTTTCCGAAGTATTTTACGCAGTGTGCTTTTAAATTTATTCTTGTCAATTCCTTGTCAGTTGGATCTTTTTTCAAATTTAAGGATGAACTTCCTAAAGGCATGCTTAGCTCGGTTGTATACAAGCATAGTTGTGCACGATGTGGTGCATCGGAATACGTTGGATCTACATCCCGTAGCCTGCGTATTCGTGTGGCTGAGCATGCTGGACGAAGTCACCGTACTAATAACCTTTTATCAGCACCTCCTCACTCTGCAATACGCACACATGCAGAAAAATGCGACCTGCCTGAGACTATCTGATGTTGAAGTATTAGGCCGAGGAAGTAACCCAATAGAACTCAGAATATTAGAATCTCTTTTCATTTATAGACTAAAGCCGAAGCTGAATAATATGCAGTCTGCCTATCCCCTACAAATAGTAAATTCCTAATTTTGTTTGGTAGCAAATGTTTTTAATTTCATGTTTGTTTTTACCTTTGGAATTTCTGAATGATGACTGATTTGTAATTTTAACTTTTACAGTGTTGAGAATGACCATTGCTAGTTGGTCGAAACGTTCACTTTTATCGATTTTATCATCTAATTAGTACAAAATGAGTCTAAGCGTTGTGTCATTAGTCTTCCTATTTTTAGTTAAGATCTCCAAGAATTGGAACTTTGACTTCTTTAACAGTCTATTAAAGTGGTTATAATAAAAGGAACATGAACAAGAAAATTATGCATTTAAGAGTTAAGCGCCATAGAACCATTGAACCATCGAAGTAAGTAAATTTGGAAAGTTTCCCTAATTCAGTGTGTTCTCATATTCCTCCCGACCGCAGGTACTCCAAGTCTGACAATAGTATGTAATTAGTGTGCAACTGAACTAGGCTATTGGAGTACTATATGCTGCTCTAACTTCGTAACCATTTTGCTGAATTTCGATTCCGAAGATATTTTCTGCAGATGAAAAACCTACAAGTCTATTATAGTAAACTAAAAACTTCGCATCGCTGGTAGCATTCCTATTCTAATTATAACACCTTTGAGGATGTTCGGGCTGACAAGAATTTTGGGAATTTTGCCTTAATGGAATCCTCTCAGTGGTGTACTCTACGGTATTAAAATTTACGCAAGCCATGCTCATGTTTGACTTTTCTATCAAAAATTGCTCTTCCCGGAGCTTCCCGGAGCTTCCAGATTGTTGCAATTTTACAGAGCTAACTTCAATGTAGCATTCAGTTGATGCAAAAAAACATTCTCAATGCAGATCAAACGATTACTTTGTACTTTCAAACTCTCAAATCTTTTCAAGGACGAAAACTCTATTACCAGTTTGGGACGCCGAAAACTAATTGAATAGGTTACCATTCAGGTGTGAATTACGGGACTAAAAATCTCACTTTAAGACGTGCTGACGTGATGTCGCCTCGCCCACCCGCAGGGGGGCAGAAATTATTACGTTACATTTGGCATTATCAATAAGCGTGAATTTTATGACAAAGTCCCATTGATTTTTGTGCAATTACATCCCACTGGCAAACGGTATTCGTCTTGAATAATGAAGATATTCTGGAAAAATCAATTAAAAAACATAAGTCAGAGAATACATGACGAATTGCATAATATCTCCATTTTTTTTATATTCAAGGGTTAAATTCCTCACTGAGTAACTTCTCTCAGTATAATACTGATACAGATGTTCTACAAAACAAATTCTTGCACACAACTGTGTTTGATAAATCTTTCTCAAAACGCAACAATTACATTTAAAACTTGACCTCTGTACGTAAACACATCTATCACTCCTTCGCATCATTGGACGAGTAATTTTGAACGTACAGAACTGGTCACTGACTGAAATTAGGAAGTCGAAAATTTAGCCAATGATTTCCTGAACAGAGAATTATTGTGGAGTGGTAAGAGCTTCCATCGTAAACATTTCTCCCGCAACAAAAAATTTTCTCGTCTAAAGCAATAATTCTAGCCTTGTCAAGCAAATTTGTTTTCAAGTTCTACCAGAGCTTTTAATATCATGAAAATAACGATTCTCATCCTAGTTATTCGAACACTCTACGAAAAGTTTTTTGCTTGGCAGACGGCGTAAATACGCGGTTCACAGTCGATGTCGATAATTTCCGAATTGCTCAGACGAGCGCAGAATTCTGTGTCTCCGTTGCTGAAGAGACTTTGCCGATGCGCAGGCAAAGGCTTGTTATCCAGCCAGATCCAAGATCCGCCCTCTTTACAAATTCCAATCCACATCTCCTCGTGTGGGCCTAAAAATTTACAAAAAAACGTGAAAACATGGAAAAGGAACGACGAAAATTTTAAAAAAGACGAGTACCTTGACGATGAATCTTGCTCTAATCTGAACAATTTTAGGTGACATGCTATACTGCTCACACATTAAATTGCGTTTTATCTGGAATACTCAATGCAAAAAAGGTCCGTAACATAATGCCAAAAAATTTTCTTTTTCAACAGAAAAGAAGTCCTACATGATCCTCAGCTCGGCACCTAACAATTTCCCCAGGGAGCGCTAATTCCCGTCACGAAGTTCGCTGACGTAAACTTAACATTGCTGGGGTACTGAGATTTTTGAAATGCATAAACCTTTCATTTGATTTAGTTTTTTGACAGTTTAATAATTTTCTTAATGAATAGTTTAGCGGAATTATACGCCCAGCAATGGAAAATTTTAATAAATAGTTTTACCTTTTGGCGTTTCATTGCTTTTCTCCCGTTTCCTCAAAATTTTTGCATACTTAATGCACTTTGGTAACACTTTTCACAACTGCTGAAGTAACTGTGCTCAAATTTAAAATGTAAAATGGTTAACTAAACTGTGCCTAAATTATCTTTTTTTTCTTTAAACGTTTCTTCCCTAGCAAATACTAATTTCAGCACTGTGTACTTCAGAATCCAACTCTGTAACTCACTGCCTATGTAGTTGATGAGGGCGTCCACATCAGAATCGTCCTCAGCCACGTATAGGTCGCTGCCGAGATCAAGGCAGCGAATACGCGCGTCCATAAAGGGGCGCTGAGTGTCGGTCGCCAGCGAGATGCACCCCAAATCCGTTGAATGAAAGTCAGTCATCGTCTGGCAGCTCGAGCTCGCAGATTTGGGGTAAGCTGAGGCAAAGCATTGTGTATACATGTCTATAATACTTCTAAATGTTGAAATTTAGTTAATGCTATACACATCTATCAATCAACATTCCGCTCACTCCTCTTTCATTTACATAGAACTTCCATAAAAAGTATATATTATGCAAATAAAATTTGACATGGTTACAAATTAACATATTAGCATTCATGTCATAAAACTTGTACCATAAGCGTAATGTAAATCAGATGTAGAATAGTAAATAATCAAAAAGGAAATGATTTTAAAATTCTAATTGTGTAAAGGATTTCATAAAGCGCTGGAAAAAACGGCGACGCGTAGAAAGGAGTTCGAGTGCAGTGTTCCGCAGGAGGAGGAGGGATGAGAACTATACCGTGGCGTTTGGAAGGGTATGTTGTGGTAGCTGAAGTAGTGAAAAGTGGGGATGCTTCATAAGCACAGACTTAGTCGGCATCATTGTATTTTACATTTTAAATTGTATAAATTTAATTCTACATTGAGGAGTGCACGACTCTAAGGAATAAGGATAATAGATTTACATATAAAATTTGCAAGTTCAGGCAGAGAAATGTTGAGGACCTGATGAAGGCAGGACATTTGGCAGAACTATATCAATCTACAAAATGTAGATCCGAATCTTGTTCACAGAGGAAGCAACGTAATCAGTTAAAATATTATCTGTCAGTATATTGGGTAAGCGGAATTAAAGGATGTTGTTAATAGAAATGCTTCATTATAACCAACAGGTGAATGTGGCAATACATCTTGAGTCATTTCAATCATCAAGGATTCAGTCAAAGCTTTCAGTTCAGTTTTTTTTATTTCACTTCATTTACATCAATGAAAATAGAAGTCTTATCTTCAGTTATAAATTATTACCTTTCTTACGATGCAACAGAGGATTAAAAAAGAACTTTGAATGTTACCCTAAATTAAAATGAAATTCTCATTTTAAATTAAATGGGTCTACTAGTAAAAACTTGCATTTGCATGCGTTTTTAGCACAGCTGACCTGTATTATGAATTTATTGATTTGCGGGAGGAACGAATCATAATAAATAATTGATAACGATAAAACATTGTTTTGAGGAGGATGGGGGAGACATCCGGTGAACGAACAAGAAAAAACCGCTGATACACAAACATACAAAGGGGCTATTCATCTTGGTTGCAAACATTTTTAGAAACCGGTGACCATCGTTTTTTTACGAGAGTGAAAACCGCTCAAAAGTTTCGTTCCCGTGATATTGGATATCGTCAGAAATGGGATCAAGACAACAGCAGTGCAGACTGGACGACAACCGTAGAAATACTTTGAAAAGGGATGCTCTGGAGTGAAGTATATGGTCGTGTGTCGCAGAATGAGTTACAGTGATGTTTCAAGGACAGATTATAGGTCAATACCAACTCACCAACACAGAAATAGAGGTCAGTTACGATATTGCACAGGAAAATTACGGGCCGTCTATAGTGCTTAAGTAGAGTTGAATATCAACATTTAGGAGGAAACAAAGGGCGCTCGTCCTTGTGCATTCATTGCGGATGTTGTATTTTCCCTCGTGGAATGTTTCTGGTGCTTAATAATTTAATTTTCAAAGTTCAGGGTGTTAAATATCATATAAATATTCATGTTGTGCTGTACAAATGTATTCGGCCAATGGATTGTTTATTGGGATCTTAAATCAATTATTTAATTGAGTCTACTCGCACACTCGTTCACAACAACCCCACCTTATTAAAAAATAAAAACTGAATCTTTCAGTCGTCATTATTATCCTCATGTCGATCAACTCATTGCACCGTAGGACTTTTTCTCTCTCTCTTTCCCTTATTTGTGTTTGAGTGAATCTTCCCTTTCTAACTTTTCTAATTTCATTCCCGCTCTCAATCGAGGGTTAACCCCTCTTCAGCGCCTGACTCTCTTTACACCTGTGATTAAAGAAGAAGCAAGTGCCGCGACATTTGCTGAGGATCTTAAGCACTTGGCAAAGCTTTGTGTAAATGTCATGAGAATTTCAAAAGGAGTCATGCAATGAAAAACACAAAAATACGAGCTTCCCTTAACACCTTCCCTGCGTGTTGGGCCATATGTGTATCAGTTAATGAATTTTTCATTCATGTTCCAGTTAAAATGAAATACATTTCATCTGTTTCGCGACCGCTTTAAGAAATGACTGTTGTATTTTTCAAATTGGTTTAGAAGGACAAAAATATATTCCAGCATCAAAGTCTTTTGCCCTATTCTACTACACAAAACCTAACCAAATCAACCGTTTATAACCGCGGAAATACAGTGAACGTATTAACATGAACAGCTCAATAGCAGGGTAAAAAATTAAAATTCTGAGTACTGTTAAGGTCTTAGTAATGCGTTCATTTGCCTCAGTGCAGTGCGAAGCCTAGAGCTGGGCTCTCTACGTATTGTATTGAATGCAATAATGGATGCGAATGGCAGAATGAAGATGCTGCCCTAGCATTGCACCTGAACGGTCGCTGACTCCTTTATGCTCTGCAATCCTTTATTTTTGGATTTATACATGTATGTGATCATACATATGCACCAACAGGTACACTTGCATCTACACACACACACGCTTAAATACCTATCTATGTGTTCATATATATTTCTCAATTTGTGGAAGCGTCCATGAAAAATATTGGGCATTTAGCTTAATGAAAATGTTCAATGATTTGATCGGATCACGCCCTGCATCACTGTTTGTATTTAATTAAATATTACTATGTTAATTTATTCCAAAATTATCATCTTTCGTATGTAAAAAGTTCAATCATTAATTAATTTTATCTTTTTGCAGAAGTAATGACCTACTCACGGTTCGACATGAAGCAATCCTCATGATTGCCGATTGGCCTCGCGCCGCTGGCAGCGATGCCTGCGTTGCCCCACCAGGAACACAACGTGCCCTTATGGCAAACTATAGCGGCTCTCTTCTGCGTGGCCCACGCCACGCATTGAATGAGACTATGTAGAGGAGCCGTCCATTTCTTCACGCCGGACACAGCGTCGAGTTTAGCAAGATCAACGCTGCATGGTTGCCATATGCGATGGAAGAACCCACGCACTGCTACTGAGCATAGCAAGACCGTCAATAGACGATAGCCAACCATCGTAGATCGCATAATAAAAACATGTGTCGCAGTAATCCGGTGAAATCGTTCGTTATATTTTTTGCGTTAAAAGAAATTCGCAAAGAAAATTGCAAATAAGAATTTTACGAAAGCGTCAGTTCTAATGATCACTGCAATCCGACGGGGAGCGGAATGGCAAATAAACTTTCAAGTTCTATTGACGCTAGTTTTATACTTGTGGTTTACTGTACTGGAAGTACAATACATCCAGCTTGCACTTGATATATGTTGTAATAAATCTTAATAATTCATTTTTGTTACACGAGCGAGCATTACGTGGCTTCAAGGCCATTTCTGTTATAGTGAGTAATGCAGAAATATTTCTTGACCAGCTTGAACCGTCAGATTGAAACCACTACTTTGTCAATCGATGTATTGGCTCGTGACTAACATTAAGCTAAGCATTCGCGAGCCTGGCAATATACCTTAACCACTTTGGACTGTGCATCATTAAAATGAAAGGTTTTTCACATAAGTGAGGAGTGACCTTAGATTATCATGAAGTAATGTGATCCTAAGTATATATATATGTGTTGAGAGCATACAGATGATGTACGATGCCAATAAATTTTTTAATACAGTCGGTGACTCAGCAGAAAGTAAGCATTATTAATTCTTCAAACAATTCAATATTGCTGTAAGATGAAACTATGATCGAATTTCATATTACAAGGGAAATCAAAATTAGCGAATTGTATAACTCGATTATCGCCTGCTTGTGTAGTCAAGTTCAAGTATTTCACAACAGCTGCTGAAACTTATGGCCTGCATCACCTTAGCAGTGCAGTCACTTATACAGACGGTGACGCTTTTGCGTACAGAGTGCAGTGATTTTTTCTATAGTTAATCAGGCACATGTCCTGAAATGACCATTTTAAATTAAGAATGTGCCAACTTTTTCAGCAGAAAAAACACGACCGCACGCAGATAGCGTGAAATATCATGAAAGATTTTGTGTTCCCAAGTTTACTTTACTCAAGTTTACATGCAGGAATTGTCCGCAGAAACACCATTCATTCACGCTGTGAGCACCCAATCCAATAAAATACAGTCCAACTTTCTCACCAGAGCGTCTACGATTTTAGTTACCAAGTGAAGAGGCTATGTATACTTGGGGAAACTAAGATCATAGATGCTCCGGTAGACTGAATACCTGGAAGGTTTAACTTAATACCGCGATTCTAGCGTTCACTTTTAGCCCTTGGTCATTTGTTTGTGGGAGCTATGTTGTTGGATCGTTCGCTTTAGACCACGCAAAACAAGCTAACGAAAATTTGAAATTCGTTGCAGAAGGACGTTTCGCAAGCATCTGTGAAATGCGAGCTCAGTTTATTCGAGAGAAGAATTATTTTCCCTCCGTAGTACAGAAGTACCAGTCGACCCATCCTGGCGATGGCCTAACAAGTAACAAAGGTATAAAAAATTCACATGTTG
Source organism: Platorchestia sp. MABIK (assembly GCA_014220935.1). Classification (NCBI taxonomy): domain Eukaryota; kingdom Metazoa; phylum Arthropoda; class Malacostraca; order Amphipoda; family Talitridae; genus Platorchestia; species Platorchestia sp. MABIK. The sequence continues at coordinate 56,817 of JACJUY010003032.1, read as the reverse complement.
ATTAAAATTAATATAATTGGCCTAGCGATTTAGCAACAATTCTTCAGATAAACATGGATAAGAATGTAGAAATAGATATTGGTTAGTGATTGAGTTGATGTTTACAAATTTCAATTCTGGAAATAAGATGGATGGTGGATTCGATTTTAAGTTGTGTCAAATTTCATTTCCACACTGGAGGCCATTTGTTCAAAAATAGTTCATCTCAGGCTGGAGGAGAGGTAATGGGTTTCTTGCTATAAAGCAATTTAATTACTTCGTCATCCCTCATAAATTTACGGAGAAAGAAAATTGGCATTGTGAGTACACTAATTGGCATTGAGAGTAGAACAATGGCATAGTGTGCCTGCAATGAGTGTTCATTACAAACGGCAGTGTTTCTGCACCAGCGGTATTGGAATTCGTTAGCTTGTGAATTTTTCGCTTTTAATGTCGTCTGGATTTGAGCATTGGTATAATTTTGAAAATGTTGTGTAGCAGAATACAATAAACAAACAACAAAAAAACATTGAGACTGCCACGAAAATTTGGAACCCGTACAGCTTCGTGATGAGCTGTTCTTCAATGGCTTAATTTACGTCTCCTCCTCCAGGTTTATTTAGAAATACTTTTTAGAAATTCAGAATCACCAGTTATAATGATAGAAATCCCTTCGTATTGGAGGAATATTAACTAACTTGGAAGTCAGCTCCCCAGGATTTTTAAAATTAACCTTCAATGTAATAGTGAACAATTGTGAGCTTATTACGAACAATCGTTTAGCTCGACTGTTGAGCAATAAGGAGCAATTAAATAGATATTTTCAGTAGTACTTTGTATAACATAATGTAATTTGTAATGGCAAAGATGTGAAGTGGCGTGAAACGTTCACCTCGAATTCTTTCGCTTGTGAAATTTTTTTAATGCTGGTGGAGCTTCTTCTACTGCGAGGCACCTGGATCTGAGATGGTTTTTTGTCTGAAGTCAGATGGACGATCGCTAACAGAAACATCATTCTTCTGATCACGTTTTCTGCCTGTAACGTATGTTACGGATATTTAACAGCATCGGCATAACTCTGAGTGAGGTAGAGAGAGAAGAACACGGGTCTGGCTTTGCGAATAAGGAATCTTTCTAGTACAGGGGATCACGCTTGCTTATTTAGGAGAGAGGCTACACGTTTCTTTTAATTCTCCTTTGTGTAACACCGAAGTTCAAACATTTTTTTCAATGCCTTTCGAGAATACCGTGGTAAATCCCTGTCAATTAAACAGCAGTAGTTAAAGTGAGATAATAACATCCCGTATCAAAAAAAATCGTTACCTGCTTCTAATACAGCAAATGACCTCTAAGAACATGAATAAAGACAGTAAATCTGCATGGATTGAGTCTAAAATTTATCTGATGTACAACTGGTCGATTTCAAACCACTGTGACAAAAACTGATTTGGTACTGCATCCACAGGATGAGGACGATTGTCTCTACGTTCAACTCGTCGTTCTCGGAGATCCCACAAAATTTCTATTGGGCTCATGTTTGCAGACTTGGCTGGCCAACCAAAACGCCAGGCACATTCTGACTCCTGTCAAGGGAATCGACACTACTATTCCGATGCACTCTGCAGCTATCATCTCTAAAGAGAGTAGAGCAACAATATAAGTATCAAATGATGCTTCTGTCCCTATAGGTAACTGGTATTGCATCCTGATGTTAAGTTGTAAAGCATTTGAAAGAGTAACATAAGAAAAGATATCTCAAAATAAAAATGATAGCAAAGCAAATCTCAAACACATTGTTTTTTCAATTTGAACTTTTTAGTTAAAGTTAAAGCCCTTATCCACAGCTGTAAAGTGAGAATAACGTAAAAAGTAAACTCGGTTTTGAATAATAGCACTCCGGAAAAAAAGTGAAAAAATAAAGTAAAAAGCAGCTAAAGCTGACAAAATAGAAAGTAAAGAAAGAAATTTTAATTTCAACATCTTATGAACAGTAAACTATTTTCAATTAGAAAGAGCATTAAAGAGAATTTAGTACTGGTTTAAGCTCTTCAATATAGAGGTACTTGAGGATATCAAGCTCATTTCTGCAAAACAAAAACTCAAAATTGAGAAATAGGAGTAGCATTTGTTTGCAATAACTTTGCATTGCTGTGCGTGATCCCCAATTGCTGTAATTGAAGATTTAATTAAAATTCTCCATGTTATATACCTACAAGTAACCAGACGGCCTACGCCCATGTTCTATACCTACAAAAACCATTCTCTGAAGCTATGTTATGCACAACCAACATAGCTAGCCTCGCACTGCGAGTAACAATACCTTTGAATTTTTCGAAAGCACAAACTGTTCCAGGAGACAGACGGTCTTAGCATTTTTGAACGAACCTATAATATACTTGATCGTCAATATTGAAATGAAATCTATGCAATGGCAAAATTTTAAAATTTTGCACCACTTATGGTCTATCAATGGGCAGCTTCTCCGACTGCAAGCATTAAAGGAGAAAGTTGTGGTAAAACTTTTTATTCTAAACAGTTGATCCACAGGACGACAAGAAAACATCGATTTAAAAGTTGTGTTTTCATTTAATATTCCTGCTTTTTACAAAACCACTATTCCGGAAAAATTTCTAAATATCAAATTTCAGATGCCCGCGTAATGTGGTTAAACTTACGCACGATGCAACAAGGTTTTACCGCGAATGAGTTCAAATCTAAATTAACAGTAACCTAATTAAATTGTGCCTAAGCCTGTAAAAGTATTTTTTCCTCCTTCAAAAGTCACAAATTTTTTACCTCTTTTTGACTGAGCAGTCTAACTTTTAACGATTGAACGAAAACATCTTTATGACCGCTCCATTTTATCATCATCGGGTTGTATTAACGGGTTTTCAACTTCATAACCTCGTGATAAAGAGCAGGTGAATAGAGCGTAATCTCAGCGAGTAAAAGAGTTTCTCCTCATGCCTCTTCTACCCGCCATCTTCGTTTGCAATTACCACTATAGAGCCAGTGATTTGGTGAAAATACTGCTGGCAAAGCAAGAGTGGTATTCTCTCCATATTTCATAGCGAAATTCATGTTATTATGTTTCTTTTTAATGTAGTCCAAAAATTTCACCCACTTGATGATGTTCACGAAATATGACGAAAGTATGTATTATCAACGTATCTGCCTTAAAACTTGCTAGAGGACTGCTCTCCTATTCAGTTTCTATTTTCATCCATGCCTTTTTCAATTAAAATTTCTATTATGGCTCAATTGACTTTTGCAATCAAGTTCTCTGTTTCTTTCCTTATTTCGTTTAGCAGACTCTGATAAGTTATCAAGCCCGGCCGAGTTATCAAGCAGTTGATCTATTCGTGCTAGGTCTCTCAATACCATTGTTGTTCGCTCTGTCTATGTTTATTTAATGCAACAAAACTAAAGTACTGTTACCCCCAGAATAATATGAAGTATTGAGGAATATTATTACATGGAAAGTTACCTTAAAGGCCAAGAAAACAATGAGCCACAAATAGCAAGGGTTCTATTGTAGGTATATAAGAGAGTGTGAATTTTTCTCGTTTCAGCAAACACTTAAAGTACGGTGAACAACAAAACTACTGAGAGACCCAAAGAGAATATGTCAGAGAAATTGACCACTTTGCATTGGAGATTCAGCATAATGAAGTATAGAGACAATAGAAGCTCGATGAAAAGAATAAAACGAGCAACAAGAAATGTTCCGAAGGAGAAAACTTTGATTTGAGAATAAAAATTGAACTGAGAGGAATTCCTTAATGAATTATTGGTCTAGTGTCATGAGGCTATTGAGCTGGTTAAAATACCTACCTCATAACTCATAAAAATATTAACAAAAGTTGGATCTGAAGGAAAATCTTTTCTTAAGCCTTAAGTTTTCATGTGAAAATTATCTTGAAACACAAGTGGAATGAAAGTAAATTTGATTAGTTATAGAAACCAACGGTTCACGAGACTATAATGAATTAGACGGAAATGCACAGTGGGAAGGAACTAGACATATCATTTAGTGCTGGTCTACCCTTTAAAATATGCAGAGACTCTAAAATACGTACATCAGTGAAATTTGACAACCTGCCCTATGATTGAAAAATTATTGTTGGAGATTATTGAATCGCAGTTGTCTGCTTGAACACGGATTGCAGAATGGGGTGGTTGTCCTAGCCTTGATCCTGTGCGGTAGCTGATGATGGGATTTATCCCGAAACGTTCAAAATGTTTAGAATTTTATCCGTCGCTTTTAAATTTTTAATAAATTTGCGTTATCGCCAAGTAAAAGATGTGCTTCATGGAATGATTTCATAACAAGTGCGAGTTAAATCTAATATTACTTGACTATGTTGATACAGGTAATACAAGCTGAGTATTGTCTTATGAGATGGCTTATTGACAAACGGTATTTACTACATCGTAAGAAACTATGCAACGAGGAAAGAAAGAAAATAAGAAAGAAAAAGAGAACCCTTAATTTTCAAATAAGTTGCTACATGAAATCTATGGTATTGATTTTTAAAATGTCTTAACATTGAGATTCTTAGTTGTTACAAATATACTGGTATCGTAATACCCACGTCAATTATCGCAAAAATAATTGAAAGAAAAGCATGAAAAAATTCATTCCCTTTGTAGCGTTAAGTTTGATAATGCATATGAAAATAGGCAAAAAAAATATAATACCAGGGATGTATTGTTGCAAATACTCTTGTTAGTGCACACTTATATTCAAATACGAGTTTAGGAACTTGCAATTTCAGTGATCATTTGAAAGTAAAATGAGTGAATTTAAATAATTCTGTGGTGTCGATGACTATGACTATTCAGATCTATCCTTTCTCTCTGACGGATCACCTAGTTTGCCAAATAACTAGCTTGAAAAAATAAAATATTTTACCACAGAGCAAATTTATGTTTCCTACACACATAATGTTGTCACAAAAGAGCTCACCAGAGTCAAAAACATAAAAAGGAATTGTTGTACAACGTTAACCAAAACCTTCACCACATAATTGGAGCAATTCGTAAAAGAACTGCCTATATAACGCTGTCGTTTACTCACGAGAATCAGAAACAAGAAATTGCCCTACGAGGTTAACAATAACTTGATGCGACATGAATAATAAAACAAAACACTAGATATCGGATAAAGTTAATACATAAGATATATGACATTGCTCTCAAAAAGTCTTAATATAAAGGTCCTAAATTGATAAACACACAATTGTGGTCTCATAGCAGCCCATGTTAATATTTGTTCAAGAGACGGAGAAAAAAACTGAATTAAATTAATAATGCTATATATGTAACGATATGAAGTAGATAATTTATATTAAGAATTAAAGGGCAGAAATGACAGAAATTTGAAATTGTCTTTTCGTCCAAACATAACAAAATAGAGCCGCATGGAAGAGAAGAAAATTTCCAAAAATACTTATACATGAAATATACTGCCACACATTGCATTTCAAAATTTTTAATGTAAAGCCCTTTTATAGGTAGAGAAACCATAAGAGGGGTATTGAGTGCCAGACCATACGAGGTATACTAATAGACAAGCCATACGAGGTGTAATAATAGACAAACCATTCAAAGTTTACTAACAGACAAACCAAACGATGCGTTCTAAAGGCCTAACCAAGTCGGGGGCTAATATTATTGTGTTATTGAGTGAGACAATAGAACGTCTTCTCTTGGATATTTTGAACATAAAGAGATTGCTGACAACTTTTAAATAATTTACATACTACTAGAGAATATTTTGAAATTCCTTCGCTATACGTTGAAACATAAGAAGAAAAAAAAACTCTTTCCCGAAACAAACCGAAACACCATCGGAAATGATTGACGGGCTCAAACGGCTAGAAAGATGATTTGTTCAGGTATCGTACGCTCAAAGTGCGCTTTATTTCATTTGTCTATTTATATTATTCAATTAATTTGTCTATTCACAGAAACGCCCCTGGGGTAGCGATAAAGCTATTTCTGAAACAGTTTACATGTGGAATAAATTTATTTACTGGATTATCGAGTTATTTCTGGACAATCGTTCAGTGTTTAACTGATCGCAGAGCATTAATCTTTTAAGCAAAAAAACAAATATATACATTTAAAATTACTGACAACTTAATGGGAAGGTTACTAGGGGGCAGCTCCTTGTCGAGTTATTCAGGTTACTATTGTTAATATTATATCGTTTTTATTGGAGAAGATTCAACGCATTGTACGTAATTTTTTTAGATCGCTTATCCTCAACTTCGGAAAAACTTCACGAAATAAAAGGATATCTAAACTCAAGTTATCACTCCTATGTAGCTTCGTCTAAAGAGAGTGGCTCTACTCTGGTCATTGGTTTTTATACATATATCATTGAAGCATCAAAGGTTAGTTCACTTGAGGAACAAAAAAAATACAAACACTAACGTCAAAGAAAATGCCCTATTTGTCACGGGAACCGAGCCAGTTCCATATGAGTGAATGCTTTTGAGTTTGGAGAATTTACTTTATCTATGAATCAGTGTTAGCTATAGGTACCTTTGCGGCTAAGAACAGAAATCGCTCTTGATACAATTAAACTAGAAACTTTCTTAACTCTTATTTTCATTTACAATTCTGGGACCAGCGATTGGAACATGCGCTGCTTTGAGCGAGTGATCGATCTATGAATTAAATGTTGTCTGTAGTCCAGCTTCCTCACTCAAGTTGGCGTGTTCACACCGTAAGTGCATAAGAACTGCCATCATAAATGGTTCATCTATTTGTTCCCAAAAAATGGGCAAGCTACAAATGGATCAATCATACATGAGCTTGATCGTGGCATGAAGGCTTTTGAAGCATTGAAAAACACTCAAGATTTTGTTTCGATAGTTTTTCGAGCTTTTGTCTGTACAAGAGAAGTATGACAATGTTCTTGCCTATTCTAGGCGAGGCATATTTATACTATTTTGGAAGAAACTGCGCAAAGTTATTAACTAAGCTTGCATGCGTAGGCTTAGAGATTTCAATGACTGGAAAAATTCTAGGTGTTCACCTGGCAGCAGCTTCGTCCTCTAAGGTAATGAATAATTAGACTAAATAGGCGACTAGGAAAATGTTTGAATTTTCTCAAAATGATGTCAATTTACTTTCTAAATGACAACGAGTGTGCTGAGTGACACAAGCTCTGATTATTGGTCGTCACTCAGTATTACTTTCAATACTTTAAAACATTTCTTTTCCATTTGCAACGACGAGTTTCTTCAGAGCACAACGTTCAGGTTTTGACATCATTGAGAATTTCCTGCCTCTTGAACTTAGTGCTGTCAGAAATGAACAAATTTGTGTTGAAAGCTTTCCATTTCAAAACTCTCATACCACAGAAAATTGACTGAAATTTTCTTGCCCGTTCTTAGCGATAATACCATTAACAGCCCTTCAAAATTTTAGGGCTTCACCCGACTTTTTTTTGCCTAACGTTCCAGAGAAACTGGGAGAAGAAACTCCGTTCGATTTGAAGTTATTTAATCGAAAACCATTAAATAGTGGACTAATTCATGTGTATCTTTTAGTTTTCACAAGCTGGGGGAATTATTTTAATGAGTTTTTGGCATATATTTGAAAAAGATGTAGCTAGAAATCTCTGATGGATTTGAGTCTTTTTATCGCCAGTTCTACGCACTAATGTTTGTATCAATACTTTACCAGAAAATAACGAAATTAGGCTTTCCCTTCCATATTGATGTAAAACTACACTATCTTGCATCATTTTAAGTTAAAAACATTCATCATGATCTTTGCTTTTTACTGTAATTGTTGAAGGTATAGTTCATTATCTTAGCGTCCATTATCTATTATGAGCAACAATATATTTATGCGGCACGGATTAGAATTATAAGCTGAAGATCAATTATTTTAAAGAGTATACGTCAAAGAAAAACTAGTGCCGGAATAATGTTACTAAAACTAGTTCAAAACTCATTTTTTCGAATGCGTGTCGCGAAAACAACCTCGTTTTCTTGTCAGGAATATTTAACCATAACCAAATTAATTTACAAGCTCGTTCCGTTCAGAATTCAATTTTAAATAAATCTTCATCAAACAGCTGAATTTTATCTCCAAAAATAAATAAACTTGAGAATTACTCCGATACCCGACTTTAGTGTCGTCACTAGTAAATTGAGAACCGAAACTTCCTCTTGAAAAACTCATGTAATCATTTGGTAAACGAAGAAACAAGCTAAGCTCGACTTCAAAATACGGTCAATATTGCTTAAAATGCTAATGGAAAAAAATGTCATAAGTTAATCATTCGATGGTCAAGTATGTCCTTAACTCAATAATAATGCTCCATAAAGAACAAAAATTGAATAAAATAAATCGTGCATTTAAATTCATGTCAGATCAGCCTCTTTTGAAATGACGCTCGCGTAAAATATCTCTCTGAAAGAGATGTTGAAACTACGTGAAAAGTGAAGAAAGCACACGACAGAAAACAAATTGAAGTAATTAGCACAACTAATTCCTTAAATGGAATAATCTCCACATATTTGCCGAAAGGAATCTCTTGAGTGTCTTTTCACATAAACAGCTATATTGAGGATTAATACTGAGTGAGGCTCCCTTTTCGTGGGTTTTCTACTCGGGCCGGAAGTAGGAAAATTATGAGGTAACTGTTTAGTTAATTAACAGACTGCTTTTGACTTCCTCCCATACTCGTATATTGAATGACACTTTTTTACTCGTCGTGTAAGATTTTACATTGTTCCTTTCAACTGAAGGCATGGTAATGAATAAGTCTGCATGTGGTGCTTCGCGATGCTTAAGTGCCGTGCAGTAGCTGACTATGTAGGCTGAAGGTCCTCTGGTGGGTACTATTTGCACCCAAATGTTTAGGCACAGTAATTCTACACAATTCCTTGGTGCTTTTTCCTTTATTGCTAAGTTTATGCTGATGATGTTTGCTCTAGAAAATTTTCAATTCATTCTATCCCACCTAGTTTTTTCTATTTATTTCGAGCAATTAGATTGATAATAGTGTTATTTGTCTAATGAAACTTGCTTTATCAGACTATCTTAGCCTAAATTCTCACTTTGGGCCTACTTGGACTAGCTACACGGTAAAATGCTGTACCATAATTTGCTAGTTTTGCCCAGCACCGTAGGTTCGACACAGCCTATTTTCTCTGTCACCTACTACGCCTTTGTTGGATCCCCTGATGTCTTGGATGACCGCTGCTTGTTATCTGAGCATTCTTCGTTCGCCCCATCTTCTTACCAACTGAAGAATTATATGTATATCAAAAACCTATTTTTTTTATTCTCATTATTTCTTTTGTTATACGATTTATCTTGATAAGGTAATCTGCTATGATTAATAATATAGATCTTAAGCTCCCAATCGTTTTTCTTGAATATACTGTGCCCATCTAGCTCATGTTAACTATTTTTTGTTAAAAATTAAGCATCGAAACATGATCAGTCTTGCATGCCCCTAGGTTAAGTGAATTAGGTGAAACATAGCTGAACATTTTAAAATAGATTTTGATGATAGGATGCCCTAGAAGTCGTTAAACTTATTCGGGTCCCCAAGTAGCTGTACTCATATATGTCCATTGTACTAGACTTAATAGACAATCTATTGCTGTATCACTTGTGGTTAATAAATTGTTTGAATTTAAATTGTTTATTCTGTTTAAATTAAAATTGTTTATATTATTTAAATTTAAATTGCTTGAATTTAAATTGTTTAAATTTAAATTTTGTAAATTGTTTATTCTCTTCGATGAAGATGTGCTTCTCATTCTTAGGTAAAAAATACTGACATTTGCATCACACAGCCTAATCGTATAATCGTTTACTATTTGTGCTCAAAAGTGCACCACTCATTCGTTCATGTGAATAATGAAAAAAAATTTAATTGATAAACTTTTCTTCCGTTTCTTTGAACCCAGTACGAACGATAGCACGAGTGAATTATTGTTCGTGCCGTTAAATTTGCTTTATTGCCGGCAATATTAATGGAAACTTTAATTAATCTTTTCATTATTATGCACGAATTATGAAAGATCGGCGAGCATTTGAAGAACACACAAAGCTCTGGTGACGTCACCAAGGTGTCAGTGTTTTACGTGAATAACAAAGGCGAAAAAAATTAAATCAGTGTTTATTCAAAAATTTGTGACGCAAAAAAAGAAAATTTAATTCAAGAGTTACAATTATAGTTTATGAGAATCATAGGACTTGTAAACGACTTGAGCACTTTTGAATTCAATAAATGTTTACAAAAAAAAATACTATTCATAGAAATAGTAACGAAAATCATAGCTGACCCGGTAAGTGAACAGGAAACATTCTTGATGAAATTTAGTTAAATATTTAACAACTAATGCTTTATTCTGGCTTGTTTTTTAAACCTTGCTCAACGTGCACTCACCGTTGTGTCCGATGTAAACTTGATATTGATTTAGTATTATGGTTAAGTGCTGTGTGGTAGAAAAGGCCTCACTCCGTGTTCAGCTATGACAAAAAAATCACCGTCCCATCTCTTCATAACTATCGAGGCCCGAATCTAGTACGGAGTTTGCAACACGCATTGGAGCTGTATAAAACCCTTTTTCGAAGAAAAGCTGCCTGACCATGGTATCCCGTGTTCTTTTTCTCCTTCTTCTGAATTCTCAAATTGAGGCTATTATCCAGTCACAGCTCTGGAAACGCTGTTCTGTTAATCAGACAGCAGTCGAAGCAGCATCTTACCTGAAAAAAATTTCTGCGGTTTACCCAAGTGATATCGTGTGCTCAATGCGCGCCTCCTTGATCCCCAGGATGTCCCTCTTCTGTGTGGCGGACGGAGTGTGCAACATCTGGGACCACCAGAGTCTCCTCGTCAGCGAACCAACTTTCGACGCAACCAACGATCACTGCATGCTCAACACAGGTGAGTGGAATTGATTCACACTTTCTGTTGGAAAACATTTACATAGCAGGGAAAATCCTCAAAGAGAATAAGTTATGAGCACCCTGGAATACATTTCAATTGCTCTATCATGGACAATTTTTTGTCTGTGTACATAGATGCTTACTCATTTTCAATTGAGAAATGTGGTGCCAGGTAAAAAATGATGTTTTCAGAACAAGGAAATAACTTATGATATCAATACAAAATGTCCTCAAATAATATTTCATGTTAATTTTTAATTGTATATAATAGTAACAGGTCATTTACGACGAAATTTTTTTAAAAATTCTTCGTTAAGTTAGAAAAAGTATCGTTAAAATACGTGTGCGAATTGCTAATTATTTACCACAAACGAGGAGAAAAGAAGTGACAAATTGTACTTAGATTTTTATTTTGATAAACCTGACGATTTCTTGTGTGTCACTGATAGCCTCAATTTATTTTATTTAACCCAGTGTCATTCCATGCTGGTAAACTACTCCACAAGTAAATTTTTTTCCCCTGATTGGAAACTCGGATCAACTTGGAACTGAAGAGCTTTCTGAAACGAAAGTGTTAAAAACTGTCAAAGCAAGATCGGGGGGGAACAATTATTACGACTTCGGGGCAATTATGTCACCGACATTAGATTCGAAATAAAATGAAAATATCCCTATACAATTTTAAGATCCAAATATCTTAACCTCCACGACAAACAAAAATCATGAAATGATCAAGTTAAAAAAATATGTTGCAAAAAGTGACTTGAATACGTCAACTTAGCACGACGCAAGCGTACAGAATATAATCTTTTTTCGCAATGACGTTAATACCTGATTGCCAGTGCACGTTGCGAAGAGTCATTTTATATTGAGTTTGACGCAGGAGGCTGCTACTACACTGGAAATTCTCAAAAGTTAGAAGAGGGCAGCACTGTCCAGGAATCAGGATGCGAGATACAATTTCTTCACATCTGCAACCCCAACGGCGTCATGAAGCCTGACGGTGAGTATGGGGCTATATGCTTAAGACTATGTATACACATATTTCCATGAGTGAAAAACGGAATATATAACGTCAGCGCTACCAGAAAGAACAGTTTTTCCATGAAATGACAAATGTATTTTTGAGTACCAGATTGATAGTTTATAACTTTTCAGAAGCAGAATGCTGTTTGTTGATCATAATGCCCGTGTGTATCAGAAAATATGATAGTTTGAAATAAACTATAAAACTGTATTTACTATACTATAAATAAAACTATAAAACTGTATTTCGCGTAATAGCATACATTCCGACTTTTTTAAAGGCATCACACTTTTACTGATGAATGGACATTGAGATAAAATCAAAAATTTCTATATAATGAATATTGATAGTGAATCGAACTATGAACCTCGAAACTCTAAAACATGATAGTAATAAGTATTCATAACACAATTAGAAATCCTAGAAATACGGGTGACGTCAGTCAATCTGCATTTTCGAAGCATAAAAATTATGCGGGGTGAGTTATGGTTTTTGTTATTAGATGATTCATAATTGATAGATAACTGTTAATAAGATAGTAATAGTCATAACAATTAATGAGATAGTGTTGAAAAAATTTATAAAAGTACTTCAATTTATTTTTCACAGCCTTCTCAAAAATGCAGGATTGACCGCCTCACCCTGTTTTACGATTTAGAAGCATAAGTTTTGGAAAGTTCTTGAACGAGATTTTGGCAAAACTTATACAACGTTCCAGACCGTCTTTCGCTGTCGATAATTCACTGCAATGGTATTTTCTACAATGCACAAGCGGCCTCTGCCGAATCATTATCGCGCTTGCGTTCGCAGGGTTCGAAATGTGAAAAGACTTACCATTAAAGTAAAAACTATCGTTACTGAGCTGGACCAGACAGGATATTATTCGAGATACTCGGCATTACTATCCATACAAGCCATTATTTTGAAATGGATGCCGAAATCCAATTGAAATAGATGAAAATTCAAGTCTCTAAAAGAGAGCCATTTGATCTGACTGACTTAAAAAAGTTTGTTTTGCAGAAAAAGGAAAAAATCAGTCTAGACATACACAAGACTTGCATCTCTTTCTTTAAAAATAAACTGTGAGCATTTGAAATTAAAATGAGCTGAGCTACAAACGTCTATGAACTGATATTGTACGTCACGAAAACTTCTTTGCCACCCTGCAAATTAATTTTTCGTTTATTTCACAATTTACCATAAATGTCAGATTTCTACAAATTGTCTTTTTGTATTTGATGATGCTCTTTTCCAAGTAGCAGTTTCTAATCTAGAGAATTTAAAGGAATGAATTCAATAACGAAGAAAGTAATTATTTGCACCGTTACGAAAATTATATGATCAGAGGAGTGGGAAAGAACTACCAAGTACGGTCCACTTCGGATGACCAGAATCAGACTAAACCTTACTCAAATTTTTGAAACCTCACTATCTGATAGCTGTTCAATCTGATGCACAAACTACGAAAGACTGGCATTTATTTTACTTCAATGGCCAACTAAACTAATTTTCCTTTAGTAATGCGACGATAGGTCTTGTTTTTTGAGGAAATAAAGTGAATCCAGCGCATTTAAACTAACGTTCCAAGTTAAGTAATATGAGTTGGTCGCAGAGGGCTTTTAACAAAATAGGTTTTTCGTGAGTTTGTGACGTAAAAAAGGAACGAGAGTGTGCATTGTGTGCGGTTGTGTAAGCCTGCAATAATTGAGATTATAAAAATTTGTTTCAAAAAACTTTCTATCTACATAAAAAAGGTTGTATAGATGTACTTAACGTGAAACACTGCTGATCAAGTTAGCTTCACTCACTTTAATTTTAATTTACTTCATCGACTCTTTTTTACTTTCTGCTTTTTCTAAACCCGTAAAGTGAGGTGTAAAAATCGGGGAAATCGTGTGAATGAGAGGGAAAAATTATCAAAAATAATGGCCACCTGACAATTTCTACGTCAAATCTCGATTAGTTGGCTTGTTTGCCGTACCCTTAGTTACTACACTATCAGTCTGAATGTATCTGAATACTTTAAAAAGTTTCATCCTATCATAGAATACCAAATTCATCTCATAATAAAACATAGGCCTATAGTACTTGATCACATGGATCATAATTCGCACATTTCACACTTATTACGCATCCAATTTTTTTCAGACTTCTTGCTACTCATTTTGTGAAAGAGATTCATGTGTTACCTGAAGGTGACAGTGAATGAAGTCACTCTGTGGTCACTACTCAATGATCTCGGCAAGTGCTTCTATAGTCCTTTCTGACGTGACCGTAATCAACAGCACACGGAAGTTAATTCCGAAATTGACATTTACGTTAAATGTAAGATAAGATAAATTAAGGACGTGCTTTAGTCACTCTTATCTTGCCTTCGGGAGGTATTTTCTTTTCCTGAGAATTAATCGCACATCACTTTTATTACATTAAGAATGAATAATAGTATGGACGGTAGTCCGCTGCCACCACCGGGTTACCCGGAACTAATATTACTAATTTAATTGAATGTGCTTACGCGTATTATCACGTCCCTTGGTAGCGGGCTCGCCTCAAAGGCTCGTGTTTCAGCTGTGGCCAGTCTATTGTGCTGATGTGAGAAGGAAATTGAGGCAACGTGAAGATTCTAGAATTATATTGGTAAATACTGAATGGCTCGAGCAACGCAGGCGAGGCATCCCGAAAGGAATCGACAATGAATCATTAACACCTCCTCTGAAGACGACTCAATTTACAATACCAGCCAGCGAATGTGGACATACAATCAAAGACACCAGAATATGAGGAGTTAACAGACTTCGAGAGCCAACCCCGAATGTATTGGTTAGCTTACAATCAAACAAAACCCAGGGAATTACTGACGATCAAGGACAACCCCATGGATTACAAACCCGGGAACTAGAGCCAATTGATTTGATCCAAGGCGAATTATACCGTCAAAGAGACACTCTACGCAAATAGACAATCACGGGACTCGAAATCGGACTTAGGTAAGTCGCTAACAATCCCGCTTGGCCTCACGCCCAACACTAAATCTCACTGCTCTAAGTGTCACGCTGGACTACTCGTGGCCGTATCTCGATACTCAGTGCTCGAAGCTTGACCGCTCGCACCCGCGTTCGGACTAAGTCACTCCTAAATGCGGACCACTCGCGCCCGTGCCCATGAACTAAGTGCCTCCTAATCATCATCCTTACGTGATCGTGAACCGCGCTCCCCACGGAAAGGGGGGGGGGGTGTTAGGGCAAAGGGGGGTAGGTCTTATGTGGGTCCAGCCTTCGCTCACCATGACGGATCCTCCGAGCCCATGAGCTTGTTCGTTTTATAATAATATTCTTGTAGTTAATATGGTCCGCTTCTAATTATATGGCCGACGCTAATGAGCGCTGTGACAGCGTCCTATTTAATGCGGTGAGTTTCCATTAAACACGTCTACTCAAACCAAACTCCGCGACAATTGGTCACGGCCCGCGTTTCTATTTTATTACATCGCTATAAAAGTTAGCTTTATCCGTTGCTCTCGGTCTCTCG
Organism: Platorchestia sp. MABIK; assembly: GCA_014220935.1. Lineage (NCBI taxonomy): Eukaryota > Metazoa > Arthropoda > Malacostraca > Amphipoda > Talitridae > Platorchestia > Platorchestia sp. MABIK. Next base: position 41,351 of record JACJUY010003032.1, on the reverse strand, counting down.
AGCCTGAACGAGTGAAAATGCATAAACGTAGTTTGTACAACAGGTAAAGGCTCCCAAAAGTTCCAAAAAGAATTTTTTATTTATTTAGTAGTATTCGGCGTTAGGCAACGCAAATTATTTTAGAAGATCGTGTTTTCAGCTACGAAAGGCGTCTTCAAAGGTTCGAAGTCATTTCCATTAAACAAAAAATACTTAAAGGTTAAGTAGCTGAGACCTATATAAACCTTGGTTGCTCTAAGAATGAGAGTAGAAAAGAACTTTTCGACATCTACGGCACCGTCTGCATCAGAAATAGCGGCCAGACATTGATATTTCTGGACGTCTCGGGTCCTGAACTTTTTGCCAGAGAAAATTGTCTGAACCTGAAAACTAGCAAGAGGACATCGTCTTTACACACACAGTGAATACTTTCAAAAATCAAGTCGACCAATACTGGGAGAGAAATTTCCTGACACTCTCAAGTGCAAAATCGAGTGCTGACCAGAAATCAAACATGAAAAAACATTAATTATTTCATTTATTTGCTCAACATTACAATTGATTTATAAAAATGGCACGCTTGGTTGAGCCTCAAATGAAAACATTGTTAACGTTTCATGAAAGAAAATACGTACCGGCTCAAATATTTCCGGCAGTACAAAAAGAGTCAAATCAAGAGGCTACATTTCTTAGAAAATACCGATTTTTTGTGCGGATACGAATTACTGGCGCTCTCTGTGTAAATATCAAATGCTGTGTACGTATGGTATATGATAGTTATTTCTAATTATTTTTATTCTGGTGCCTACGTAGGACTATTGACGCTCGGTCGCGGAGATGTGATAAGTGTAAGGTGGTCTCTATATCTAAGAAAACATCCACCCTGGGTTACGCTATCCATCTCCAGGAAGCTGGAACCATACACACACACACTTTCTCACACTCTCTGTCCTCATACTCATTATCCTTTCATGCACCTCCCTGTTCACCTCCTTTTGTACCCTTTCATACTTATCACAAGCAGGCCTTCTCAGGAGACTCATCACAGCAACTCTAACATTTTTCTCCGTGCACTTTCAATCACTCTCATAATCACATTCACTGTGCATTCTTTCTCACATTCGAGAGAGCGTCATACGGTATTTTCCCGAAGCCATATTGTGCTCAATTTAATTTCAGTAGATCCAACCGAGATTCAGAATATATACTTCATTATAATCAGGACTTAAGTTAAGGTTAAAGTTATGTTGGTTTGTGTGAATAGATTTAACTTCGACAAGTTTAGGTGAGATTACCCATTTACTTATCATTATAATTATAAGAAATATTGTAATTTTTACATGGCTGCCCCACAGTTGAAGCCACACGACGTCTGACCAATTGCGAGGCTCCCTTCACCGCAACTTCAGTTGGGTGCTTACTAGTCACCGCTCAAAAGATGACGTTCCCTGAAGCCCGGACCCTCTGCCTCACTTACGGGGCAGACCTTTTTGTCGCTCAGTCTACCGACAAATTTTCACTGCTCTCCACTTACGTAGTCTCAACACACGGTCAGTCATGTGAGATACTGAAATGTTGAGACATTCATAGAATGAGAATGTTGGACGATGACCTTGCGATCAAATGCCGTGTCCTAAGGTCGTTTTTGACGTGATTACTAGGTTCAGATTTATGTATATAATACGACCTTGTTTTCCTTCTTAATGAATCATTGAAGTTGTTACCTCAAATCTTTATTTTTCTGGTAAATCTATTCATTCAACGCGTTATCAATGCAAGATTTATTATGTCAAATAACCAATCGGAAAAACGTTTATTTTTCTGTATAAAATATATATTATCAAACATTCTAGTCTTGTTCAAATAATTTTCTTCTTCGCTGTGAAGATTAACATTTCAAAGTGAAGTGAAATTCTAAAAATCAACATGGATTGACGGAAACTTGCTTTGGTGAGTCAACTACATTAAGAAGACAGTTTCGAAAGGTTTCAGGATCAGTACAGTTTGTGAAAATTGGAATCTTTCTCCTATCTGTATACAAAACTTCCTCTTTGGTACTGATTGCCTTTGCTAAGTTTAATTCGAGAGCATTATGAAAGAGAATACTTGTGAAGAACTATTGACAAAGGGTTTCAGCAATAGGTACATTCATGCAATGCTCAAAGTAACTTAGAGTTTAAAATGTGCAGAAATTACACCTATGTTGTTCATTTGTTGCACATTCAAAGCGAGAGGCATTACAGTATTCCGTTCAAGCGGAGCAGTATAAAACTCCAATGTTGTATGTGCAAGGTAAGTGGGTCTGTTTATAAAAACACGAATTCAATTTGTGTGGTTTGATGTATGCAATGACTGTGACCGGACTGTTATGCTCATCGGTTTCACGTAGCGTCGGATGGTATTCTATAAATTTCACTATCGGTATCAAATGAAGAAATGCTCTCGAACTGTAAATAGAATCAGAGTTTACCCTCGAAGAGTCACTCACAATATTGAGCCTCTGATTAAGTACGTCATCTATTTGCTTCTCAATAGGCGTTTTTTCATATCTACATTTTCGTAAACACTTATTGCATCAAAATACAGTGTGAAAACTGAACCCAGAACTCGAAACTTTAAGACTTCACTGACAACTATCTTTGTGACAAATTTCTCACAACTGTTAGGCGTACTCTAGTAAAAGTTGATGCAACTACATATGTGTTGGCTTAGTGTGAACAGAGGATTTTATTTTACCGCGATTAATAATGAACTGTAGGTATAGAAAATGCATTGTTTGGTATCGAATCTAAGATGCAAGATGAGACACGATGTCTCGGCCCAGTAACACTGTTTTCAGTTGACCGGATCTGCTGCCAGGGAATCTGTGATAACTCTCATGTGCCCGTTGAGACAATGGATAAAGAACTTAAACAGAGCCTAAATATTGGATTCGAGCATCCAGAGGAAAACTCGATCTGATTCTGCCCACAGTTCGAAAGCGTTTCTTCATTAGTCACCGATAGGAAAACTCCCATGAATATCATCCAGCTCTGCTTAATCCAATCTTAAAAATCATCCAACCGAAGTCGTTGCATATTCCTAACTTTACTAAATAAATTTCTTTATGTGCATCAGATACACTATACTTACCGCAGAAATGGCAGCAGTTGTAGACTTTCCACTTCAGCCAAAGATTGCTGACCTGCATCTCATTTCGTGTATACAACAAATACCCAGTCAATATAATAAAAACACCATGGGTATAATCCCAGTAGCGAAAAAGCTAAGATTTTTTTAGAATCACATGAGTATATACCCTGCTGAAGTCACAATCAATAGGTAATTGCTGAGGTTATTGTCATCAAAGAGGAAAATTCGATCGCCAATGGAAGATCCGACCAAAGTGTAAATATTATCAAGTTCTACTAATCATGAAACTACCTTTGACGGTTTTTTCATGCAGATTTGTCGAAAAATGAGAAATACAAACTTTGATAGAAGTCAGGGCCACGTCAAATAAACTCTTGATCACGAATTCAAAATATTCCACAACTTCTTAGTTTTCAGGACACTCACTAATGTTTAAAATTCAACTTTGATGGCCAGATTATAAAATTTCTGTTACTGAGAAAATGTCGTAATGGAGACTAAAACGAATTTCAGAAAAACAAGTTGCCTTTGACAATTTTTCGAAAACTGAATTGTCGGCACGGCCCTGGGCATTAATGCAGATCTGGTGCCTCCTCGAACAGATTGCTGGGACACGTTTCAAAACATAAGTTTTCTGCAGTGTAACCGGCTGTGAACGCTATCCTCAAGAGAAATTCCACCTCGGATTTCACCGGCGTTTCTTTAATACGAAATTAATGTGACCACAGAAAAAAGCCCAGAAGACTTATCTCTGGAACTTTTGGAGGCAATGCCGGTGGTCCTGGCCGCCATATCTCCCTATTAAAAAAAGCGGCTTTCAGATATTAGGAAGCATTCCTTTGGGAATAGGCCAAAACTCTGTAGTGCTGGAATCACATTTGACAGTGAATACCTAGAGGTTCATGCTTCAGCAGTTCAAGCAACACATTCTTCAAAAACGTGACATTAACTTCTCCATTTACAAGAGTTGGCATCAAATGAGTTACAGTAAGATAGTCTCCTACAATACCTGCTTACGCATTGTCTCAAGACTAATCTTTGTTGTTGAACCGATGTACTGCATGTGAGTAATACGTTCTTGTAAGTTGTGCAAAGTCCTGTGCGTTGATGTTCTGTTACGAATAAAAAAGCTTCGTTAAAATTTTGGTATTCCTTAACTTGTCTCGCGCAACAACGTGTAAACTTTGCATTAAAAATGTAGTTGGTAGCGAGCAGATTCTGAACTTTGTACAAATGGTAAGGATGTAAATCATCATAATTGAGAACATGCCTTATGTCGGGTAGGCATGATTCTGGTGCGCGCTCGTGCTGGAGCTCGGGTGCTTATATGAAGCCTATCACGGAAATATTGCATTTCGTCCGCAGCTGCATTACCTAATTCCGAAGGTCGACCATAAGATCTCCAGTTCACGTTGAAGCTTCCATGTTCGCGTAGGTGACGATGCAAGTTTATAAAAACGCAATGTCCAGGATAATATCAATTATAGGTAAAACTCCTCGTACAATCAATCAGCGTCTTCAGCATTGTCGTTTGATGCACAGTAAGCTATGTGCATCTCCGACGTTTTTATATTTGATAAACATGCATTGGTATCAAATAAGTGTCACATCGTGACTTGAATCGATAACACCAAAAACTTGAGTGTTACCGGTTTATTTGAATAATGCATTTTGGAGATACGAAAATGCGTCAAACTGGGCGTGGAGTTAAAATTAAAACTGTGAAGTTCAACATCTTTGGTACCGAAAAATTTGAGTATTAGGTGTTCATGAAAAATTTCCATTTTACGCGTCCCAGCCTACTATCAAATTTTGTTGGTTCGTTTTTCAACGCCCAGTGTACTGTATTCTGTATAGTGTGCAGTGAGCAGAGAATCATCCCATTATCCTTAAGCAGTAGTGATAAGTACAAATATTTCTTCATGTTCTGATTTGTGTTGTGATCTTTGTTCATATTATGCACTAGAACTTTTGTTGAAATTTCATCTTGCAATGATGTATAATCTTCATTAACTTTATATTGATCGTATGTTTCTGATGATGGCCAAGATTAGGCCGAAACGATGAACAGAATTTGAAAAGCGATTCACAGCATTGTAAAATTTCATTTACGAACTGTTAATGATAAATGATTGAGTGTGTGCCTTTTACAATTTATGAAGGAAAAAAAAGGTTTCAACCAGAATTGTGAACTTTGTGAATTCAGTTTCAATTACTTAGCGCACCTGGGTACTATGGGTTCTCATTCAAAAATAGTCAATATCATATATTGTATTTAATGTTAAATTTCCCCAAAATGGGTTCTTTGAAGCTCAAGGTCGTGTGGCAGTTATGTCCTCATTGTGATATCGGTGACAATCTGATAGCAATGCGAGTGTGTATTTTCATGGTGGTCGTGATAACGGTTATATAAGCACAAAAACGGTGATATTAGTGGGTTAAATTTTTTAATTCGGTATCTCCGGGCTGTGAAGTCTCGATACTGCAAAAAAGTTTCTCGATTAAACTACATAAATTCTAAGATAAGGCAGACAATTTTTCAAATTTCGCCATTGTGCATTGATTTTCTACGGTAAATCTGAAAATAAATTCGACACGATTTGCAACATAGCCCATGCAACATAACAACAGGCTGTGAAAGATGTATTATCTGCAATCCTAGTTTTTATCATCATCTAATCAGTCTAAAAATCTCTGCTATTGGGAGCGAGGCAAGATTTGTGAAAAAAAAAATTTCTAGGAGTTTTGACTGAGTACTGCGATGTACTGATTGCACAGAAGCAAATGCCTGAATTGGTCGTGAAAGCGCAGACTAGGATAGTATTTTAGAATGGAAAGAATTTTCGTGCAGGAAGAAAAATTTTTATGATTCATTGCTCACGCCACGACAAGGTAATTACTGATATTGGCTTCCCTCGTGCTTGTTATCTCTCTCAATTAAATTGAACAGATTAAGTAGGTGTATTAGATGTAATCAATGAGTGATTTCTTTACAGAACTTTATTTTGCAGGCACTAATTCTGAATATTGGGTGGGAGCCCAAAACATGAACGGCGGTTGGCAATGGTACAATGGCCGCCCTGTGCACGCGACCGAAATCAAAGAATTCTCGAATAATGAAAATGAACGCTTCGCTCGCTTTGAGTACGACGGCAGTAAGTTTCTTCTCTACGACTTCGCCTGCACCGGCACCTACGGAGTGATCTGCCTTGCATCAGTGTAAACTGAGGGAACTATGAGAACTACACTTGAGTTCATGATCCTGAAAATTGAGTTTTATTTCGTACATTTTTTTTTTTATGGATTTTACGGCTACATCGATTCCATGGAATAACAGGAAGCACTGGTTACTCAAGAATATCATTATTCTATTAGATATGCTTAAAAATACTAGCTCTTCGGAATGATTCATCATTTTTAAACTTATATGTGACACATTTTTGGAACTTTTTAAATAAGTTGGCTACGGCAGTGCACAGGAAATGTGTTCGTTTGACAAATTTTCCTGAAAGAAAATTCTACCCGCAAGCACTGAATTTTGAAATTTGGAACCACATATTCACCGTCAGTCATTGAACTACTTTTAATTTCAAATTTTTTCTTCTTCAAGCTATTTAATAATGCTATTTACGCTGAAAAATGGAAAATGATTTAAAATTACCAGAAAATTTTGAAGCGAAAAATTAATTAAGGTAATTTTTAAGCACCCCTTTTTGTAATCTTCAGAATGAATCAAGTAAAAATTTCAACTTGCTAAACTTGGTTTTTACTCCTTGTTTGAAGTAGTTTTGACTGCACTGCGCCTCAGAATGAAAAACTCTGTAAAAGAAGCTCAAATAATTAAATTGTCACTCTCTCCAATTCCTTTCATCATATGCTCCATCCACGTTCATTAGGCCGCCGTCACACGGAGACCAAATGGTAACGTTTCGTCATAATCATCTATAGTCAGCGGCACTAGTCGGTCTGTCTCGGGCCACAAAACAATCAAATTTCAGCCTTAGTTTGACCAAACAGGTCCCAAACTAAGGCTGAAATCTCCGAAGCGCTAGACAGACCGAGTAGTCCCGTTGACTAGATGATTTTGACGAAACGTTACCGTTTGGTCGCCGTGTGACGGCGGCCTAAGGCCACAACATTCTCGAACGGGTGTTCAGCACAGATTCAATCCATCAAATTCACACTATGGTGGTATATATAATCGTTTGAACGCCCTCACTGAAATGTCACAGTACATGTGCTCAGCATATTTTGTCAGTTGTGTAGAATTTACCTAAAGCAGGTATACAATGCGTTATTGTAGTCTATAGCTCCCTAACTTCTTCGCACTTGAAGATAGAGAGAAAAAATTCATGAAACATTGTCTACGAATGATGAAACCCTATTTAAAATTGAAAATTATCTAGTATTTTTTACTGTTTCTGAATGTATCTGATAATTTGAACAACTGTAAATGTTTTGTAAAGCTCCAGGCTCAATTATGTATGATCGATATTGTAGTTATTTGATAAATCTTAAAAGAGCAATGGAGAAATTTCGTTTGCGTCTGATAAGTGTATTTTCTATCTGCAGTGGTTTTTGATACATTGGTGTTCGAGGAAAAATCGTTCTTAAAAGAATTTTTAAATGATAAACTTGCTACGATGTTTAAAATTTAATGATATTATGTTTCTTGAAACTTCTTTAGTCACAGATCATTTATTTGCCTGAGAGAGAGAAATAATTGATCTCCTTTTAATAAGTAGATAAATCCGTCGTTTGTTACTTACGGAAGATAGGTTCATTTGAGCTGTGTTCCCTATTATTAAAATTTCACCATCGGTGTACAAATTTTGGGTCGTAGGATATCGCTTGCAATGAGGATAGGTGAAGTTAAATCTCTCTCCCCTGTACAGCTGCAAGGCATCAATGCCTCTTACGTCTCCAGGCCTTCTCATAAAAATCGCAACATCTCAAGTATCTCACCTAATTATACTTTTGGTGTGGTCATTAATTTTTATATTTGTTTGGTGACCGCTTTTAAGAAGCAGCTTCTTTGATTTCATTTGAAGGATGCTTAAATGACCGTACCTGTTAGACGAGTTTCACCAGGACAAAAAAGTCATTCTTTGCTTTCGGAGATTTTAATGTCGACTTAATGGATACAAAAAATATTACCCAAGCCTCCTCTATATAAACTAAACCTATCACAAATGGTCAAAGAACAGACTCTCATTACCAGAAACTTTTAAACTCTCCTCGATCTGGCAATCACAAATAATCCTACGGCAATACTTAGCACAGTAATACCACCCTCTGTTTCCGATCACCACTCTATAGAATGTAAAATTAATTTTGCAAAGGAAATACAAAACTACGACGATGACTTACCGCTTGAAAAGTCACTATTCAGCGAAACTATTTCATGAAAAACTACTCAATAGTTCCACCGTATTTCAGAATACGATGCAATCTGACGATGTTGACATATGAGTTTCAATCTTCAACGAGAATCTGACAGCAGCTTTCAATGAATGGGCACCTTACATCACCAGAACAACTATGCCAAAACGTTCTGTTTAGATTACTAGCGAAATTAAAGAACGGAACAAAATATAGAAATGTTACTTGTTAGAGTAGAAAAACAATAGATTAAATAGTACTTTATACAAGAGATGAAAAAAACATGAAAAGATTCTTCGAAAAAAATTACTGAAGCAAAACAAACTCACTTCCACCAGGCACCATTAGTGCCTAAAAAAAAACCCGAAACGAACAGGGGAAATCATTAGTGAAGTAAAAAATTTAGACCGTATTAGTAATTTTGAGAATCCCTTGGCAACGGCCACGGATTTCAATACATTCATTTCAAAAGTAGGGGCTGAAATTTCCAATGAGGTGTGTAAAACCAATCCAAATCAACCGTCGGGTAAAAATTCGTGCTCTACTGCACCTTCAAGGGCTGCTGTCAGGTGAAGACCACGTCCTGTCGATTTACCGAAGTTACGAAATTAAAGCACAGTTTACCACAATTACTTTAAAAAATATGTAAATTAATAAAATATTATAAAATTTGGCTTTATTGACTGATTTTTGACATTTATTATAACCCTAAATTACTTACACAAGCGATCAACTCATTTTTAGATATAAATATCAATTTTCTTAATCAGCTCAAAAAAATTTCTCGATGAAAAAAATATTTCCGCATATTTTTCTACTATGCAAATATTATTATAAAAGCCGCCACCATTATCTTAAGATTTATCTTTTACCATTTTTATTACATTAAAAATTTAGCTAATATGAAAAAGTGATGGTTATATTGATGGTTGATGGTTAGATTGATGATGGAAGTAATGGTTATATTATTATACAAAATCTTATTTCAGAATTAGAAAGTAATAGAAAGTTTTTCCATGAGTCTTGGGAAAAGTGAGTAATAGTAAATTTTTCCATGAGTCTTGGAAGTAAAACGACGTGTGGAATGGTATAAGTTCAGTAGTTATGGGACACTATACTTTATTCAGAAATGTTACTAGTCCAAAAAATTCGACATCATTGAATAAATATAACACAATGATCAATAAAAGAGAGAGAACCAGGAAAATGGTGTGAAACATTTTTAATTAAAATGTATTCTCGAGGCTGTAAAGGACTAGTAAAAAATTGACGTTTCGAGCCTTCGCTCATTATCAGCAATACGAATTCTAACAAAAAGTCATCTGTAAAATACAAAAAAAAAACTTAAAAAAAATTCATGACATTACTTATTGACTAGGGATAAAGGAAATGAGCTAAGATGATTATTTAAAACAGGTTTCGTTTTAAAAATGAACAGAGACTCTAAAATCCGCAATTCCGAGCACAACTTTTCCCTGGCTATGACTTTGAAACTATTTTTCTTGACTGCTGTGTGGCATTCAAAAGCATGATTTCGGATGGCTGAGTTGGAGTTGCTGAGTTGCTTTAGAGTCTCTGTTCATTTTTAAACGAAACCTGTTTTAAATAATCATCTTAGCTCATTTCCTTTATCCCTAGTCAATAAGTAATGCCATGCATTTTTTAAGTTGTTTTCTTTTTGTTTTTTCCAGATGACTTTTTGTTCGAATTCGTATTGCTGATGATGAGCAAAGGCTCGAAACATCAATTTTTACGAGTCTTTTACAGCCTCGAGAATACATTTTAATGAAAAATGTTTTATACCATTTTCTTGGTTCTTTCTTTTTTATTGAAAATTGGAAAATATCTAAATAACTGCTTCTAACACAATGATTTGATGTAAAATTGAGCTATGAAACTTGAATCGATTGACAGAAAATATCGTTAATTTCTTTATACGACTTAATTGAAGATACAATGAAATGTTCATTTTCTAATATATGGCTGTAAGATCTAAGTAAATAAATTAAAATTGGATATTAGTTACAAAAATTTAAAATGAAATGTAGTTGTACATATCACTCTTCTTCATTTTAAATTCGATCTCTAAATATTCTAATTTGAATTTATTTTTAATATGACTGTAAAATTTCCCCTTCAAATAGACTACCTGCAAGGGGATGCTACAAGAGCGTGTTTCTAAGTAATTCAAATCATTATTGATTTCATTGATTTTATCCCCTAGTAAAAGTTTGCGTTGCTATTTGTTTATTTACTTCTGTCAAATAGTTTTTCGCAAGCGTCTTCTCTTTTGGATATGGATTTATTTTTAAAATATCCCCATACAGTTCGATATCATTTCGGGGATATTTATTAGTTAATTTCTTTTTCGCATCATGTGTTTCGAGTTCGGGGCAAATCATTCGAACTATACGCTCAAGATCATTATAATCCTTCCCATTTAGATCAGAAAGCTGTATTTTAAACTGTTCCATACTACGCACACATTTCTTCAACATTACCGTTAGTCTGTTTTCATTCATCGTGTCATCCATCCTCGATACAGTAGAAATTGAAGATATGTATGACGACCGTTGAAATTCACCAATTTTTATTTCTTTTCTCAACTCAATTTGTGTAGAGGTATTTCTCCCCCACCAACAATGGCAAATATATATTCCCCATTCCGTGATTTTTATTTAATTTTTCTTCTTCGTCTCATCCCGAATTCGTCCGGGTATTCTTCTTGCCCATTTGCGTTTTGGAAGCGGACTGTAAGGAGGAAAAATTCGTGTTAAAATACGATTTAATTAAAATCTAAAAACAACTCACAGTATAATGAACAAATGTCCAATGAAGCAACATCCAACATTCATCTATAGCAACCTTAAATCTTGATTTAATGTTGTGTTCTAATACTACGACTTTAACGCAATAAAGAAGCATACATATTACGTTTAGAGTCAAATAAACAATGGAAGTGGAGTTTTAGAGTATCAGCTTCTATGTTCTATAAAAATAAAAGAAGCGTACTTGCAAGCAGAAAGGGCGAGATCTCAGTGACTGCGTTTGTCAAGGGCTGCTCTATTTATTTACATGAACTTGTGGTCAAGGTGAATGTCACTTTTGTTAAATGACGTTTCTTTTCAAATTAAACGGTAAGTCAAGCCTCGCGTGCAGGAATTTTTACTGTTTAAGGCGATAATTAACAAGAAATCATGCTTTGGAGCGTCCACAAAAAACGCATGGTCTGCCTGCAGTGAACGGTCAAGGTCAGAGAGACCGAGTGAGAGTTTTTCCAGCGTCTCAGATAATTACTTCTGTCTGTGAGCTATGAATTGAGAGTGGGAGTCCAGGATTTTTTATACGAGCCAGCTGTAACAAGTGCAGTGCATACAGTGTCTGTGTTTTTATTAATACTCGAAAAATAAATTAATCTCGTAAAAAAGTACACTCTCGCAAGGATTCAAGTATTTAAGTTATAAATGTCAAGTATTGGAGTTAATATTAAGTACTATTAAGTATTGTAAGTATTAAATAATATGTGCCATTTTGCTGTGTTCGAGAACCTTTGAAATGCCATATTTTTAAAATCTGAAACCATGCTTTTTAGTTTACCGGTTCAACAGTTTCTCTTCTCAAATATTCTCTACCGTTACTAATCTTTGTTTCATATCAGCATTATCAATTACCAATTTTTGTGGTCACTTTGTAAAATATTCTTTTTTTGCGCATTTATAATCGTTTCTCTTTCCTGTTGATGTAGATTATCTCTAAAGGTCTCAATGTATGAACTTATGTCGTTTAGAATGGCATAATCTAACTTCATAAACAATTTTTTTTTTCGCAGCGTCAAATCCTTCGATTGGAAAAGAAATGTTTGCGAGTCTTCAATTTTTCAAATCGAAATTTCGGACTTCATTAAAATAATTTAAACCCATTACAGCTTCTATGGATTTTTCAGAATTACGAAATATCTTATAGGTAGGATACAGAAGGCCGGTTAAACAACATCTCACAAATTCAAAATTTTCCTGGTTGTGGAGATAATGGGGATTTTTTTCCTTGTTGCCCAAAAATATTACCGTCCATCATTTTTTAAACACAGTATTTTCAGTTCTCTAAATTTTCTCGAACTCTCGTTGATATCAAATTGTTTACACGTTCACTGAAACTAACTCTCTACTTCCTGGTTCAATTTTGCATTTTTATCAGTTTCATTCTGAAGTATTAATTTGAAGTGTGACTGAGCTCATTCTGATTAGAAATATCTCCCGAAAACTCCTGGAAAAGACTTTTTGCATCACTCAAGTTTTTAGCCTATCTTTTTCAGTGGAACTGACTCTGTTCGTAGATCCGTAATGATTTTGCTCAGATCATTGAATTTTTCTTCGCTAGATAAGGTTATGGGGTTGACTGATTTTTTTAGCTTTTTGTCAACTAACAAATGAGGATGCTAATGATATTGTACGTTTCATAACAAACAGGCTTCGGTCAATTAATTCAGTTGGTCGTGCCTCCAAACATTCACTTTTTTGCTCAACTTACTGCTCAGTGTTGATACTCTATATTTCAGCTAATTATCAATTTCATCATTAAGTGATGTCTGTGAGCTCATTTCATTTTCGTTCACATCATTAATTACATTTCTTTCTTTTGCTTCAGCTTGATTACCTATCAATTTGTTCTTAGAATCAATTTGATCATTAATATTTGTTTCTAAAGTCTTCAGTTTTTCATCCATTTGATTCTTCATAACTGACTCTCGGTTCTTGAAATTTTTTGGATCTTTTACTAACTAACTCGACAAAGTTAGACAACACGACTGGAATAAATGTCGTTCGATTACGAATATCGCAGACAATGATGGCACACGAGGGAAGACATTGCTATCACGTAGTAACGCACCAAGAGACGCCTGGAGGGCAGCCAGATGACGAAGAGCTGCAGCGTGGATGCCGGTTGAGTGACTGTTGAGTGCAAAGCGGCTGTAGAGGCAGTAGAGACTACTGCTGACGGAGGGTCTTCGGCGTGATGTGAACGGGGGGGGAGGGCGGTAACAAAAGGAAAAGAGAGAAGAGAGTTAGAGCTTGACACAGAGTATGCCAAGAGAGAAAAGAAGGAGAGAAAAGGAAATGGATAGTAGCAGATGAAAAGGCGAATTTAAGCGCATAATTTGGTGATCTTGTGGATCTTGCCTTATATCTGTCACTGGTTAGTTAAGAAACGAAAAGGGGAGGGGTACCCATCAGAGATTTATGTGCTAGAAGGGATTCATCTTCTTAATTATACCGTGTAAGCTCTACTCTACAGTGTTTTAGTCGGCAGTAAGGGGCAAAATGAGCCATCGGTACACAAAATAAATTCAAATTTATCCTAGTGAAATTTCATGCCTATCTACAAGTACTCTACATAAATATAAACAATATTTCTATTTTTACTTTTTTTCATTCTATTTTATTTTCCATCATTATATTTATTTTTTATTATTTTTTTATTTTTTTGAGGATTCTTACCTGTACACAATATTTACCTACATTACACCCTAGCTTTCTAATCATATACAGATCATCTACACAATAAACACATCCTGAATTTTCACTGTTTTGCTTACAAACTTTGATTTAGGTCTACCTATCTATACGACATTACGCCTCCGATCAAGAAATTCCTACCGTTGCCTACTTAATAATTAGAGAAGAGAGTTCCTACCTATACACTTTCTTTATTTACATGTGTTCTCCATGCTCTTCCACACAAGAACACACTATTTTTACACTAATGTACACCTTCCGGATATACATTTATATTTAATTATTTATTTTCGAACGAGTTGATCTGTACTATTGCTTTTTTAGTGTTTGCTATTGCAGATCTTGGCTAATATTGTCCTGCTTTTTTTGGGTGATTTCATCGGCGAAAAATGTATAATCTGTGTTTGGCAGTGAAGGAGGCAGATCATGGGTGTAGAAGGTGTAAAGTGTGGGGGATAAACATGCTCCTTGGGTACGCCGGTATGTAATGTGAATTCAGGTCCTATGTAGTTTGATATTCTTATTTATGTTGTTCTGTTGTTCAAGTAATTGCTCAGAGTCCGTACAAATGGAGGGGGTAGATTTGTTTGAGATAATTTGAAGATCAAACCAGAGTGCCACACCTTGTCGAATGCTTTTTTTAACGTCTCTTAAACAAATGTCTATTTTACACTTTTGTGCTAGTTTAATGGATATTGTTTTATGCAGAGTTGATAAGGCCGTATGAGGTCCTCTGTTGCATCTAAATCAATGTAGTCTGCTATTAAATGATTGTGAATTGTAAGGAAATTGGTCACTCTGTTGTTTAAAATTTTATTTAGTAATTTTTGTTGTACATCCTGAAGGGAGACTGGCCTATAATTCTGAACTGATTTTGGGGATGAGTTTGGTTTTGGCTCGAAAATCATTGTTGCGTGTTTTTAACTGTCGGGGAAGTAGACTGCAGATATAGACATGTTGAAGATGTAAATCAGAAATTGTGTCATGTTCTTTGGTAGATTTTTCAGTTGTAGAGTGGTTATTCCTGTTGTTCCTGGTGCTTTCTGTTTGAATGGTCGTAACGCCTGTAATAGCTCCTCAAATGTTTTGGGGGAAAATGAATTGAATCCAATTTGTTAATATTTCCGGTTCTGTAGGGGACAACCGTATTTGCTATAATGCTCATATGAGCTTGTACTGTTTCAATGTGCTTGTATCAAAGTTTGTTCGTCTTGTTCTGTAAATATATTTTTCCAGTGCTCTCTGAAGATAGGTTTTTCTTATGGTGAGTGTATCTGGGTTTTGTTGTTTTCTGTATATGGTACTATTTGTTTAAAGTTATCTCCCATCATCCTCCTGCATGAGGACCAGAAGATCTTTGGGTCCTCCTGCAGTTCAAGACTTTGTATCAGGTCCTCCCAAGTTTCCTGATATTTACTTTTGTATATGTCTTGAAGCCGGGTTCTGATTGTGCTTAAGGTTTAATTGCCGGAATGATTCTGTCATTAATAAGTGGAATTGTTGCGTTTGTGGCTTCAAGTACATGCTTGGTCCATATATCAAGATATTTGTCTATTTCATTAAGAGTTGGGTCTTGTTGAGAGGGCGGTGTGACATGTGATAGTATTTGTTTGTAAGATTTCCAATTTGCATTGTGAAAATGTTTTATGGGTTTGATGGAAATCTGTGTAGAATTTGATAAAATGGTTGCCATTATTATGAAAAGCTTGCTTATTCTGTAAAACTACATCTGGTGAGGAGGTGCAATCATGGGTTATGAGGGTGGCAAAGTAGGGTTCTACATGTGTTCATTTTTGCTATGAAGTTAGGTAATGAAGGAGTTTTCCTCTATTGTTCTTATATGTATATGTATATCCTGTTGTGTTGTGTGCTGCGTTTATGTGTTCTAAAAAATAAGATTAGTGCGGTCTACTGAGTAGTGTGTGAAAATAAAAGAATGGGGGTAGTCCGTTCTTGGGGGTGTATAAGTGGTGCCCATTGTAATTGGTCCCTGGAATGTGTCAATTGTAACTGCAAGCATGTCGGAATAACAATTATCATGAATCTTGTGTGAAAGAGTTTTCTTGATTGCTATGGCGGTAACTGCGTGATGTTCGTTCAGTTTATTTGAATAAAAGGTATTGTAATTGAATATCTTGAGGGATTTGTTGTTTATGAGAGAGTGCCTGTTAATGGAACCATTTCCGAGCATCTCAGTCCAAGATGAGATTTTCCTGACTGCTTTTTTATTGCTTTAAAAGAGTTTGAGATATGTCCCCGAATGTCTGTAGAAATATCAGGAACGTATCCCAAAGCTAGCGCCCCCCCGAGAGGGGGAGAGGATCCCCCTTCCGGACCCTTTTTTTCATTTATGAACCTAGAGCAATAAAATTCGGTACAGTCATAGGAAATGCAATTTAAAATCATTTACCTTCTATGAAAAAATGCGATTTTCTTTGAAAGAAAATTGGAAATAATAGAAAACGACATTTTTGGGGGTTTTCTAAGTGCTTATTCTCTGACAGTTTTTGAGCTACAGGAATGATTTTGGTATCATTGGATGCAGAATAACGTGGACATTCCAAAAAATTAAATGCTTTTCCTCAAATTTCCAATTTTTTTTCATTTTTTATATTTCATCATTCATATTCCTCAAGGTAGGCGTCCCCCTTCCGAACCTTTTCTTTATTATTGAATTTAGAGCAATGAAATTTAGTACACTGATAGGAAATGCAATTTAGAATCATTTATCATTTATGACAAAATGCGATTTTCTTGAAAAGAAAATGGGAAATCATAGAAAACGTCATTTTTTGGGGTTTTCTAAATGCTTCTTCTCTGACAGTTTTTAAGCTACAGTAATGAATTTGGTATTATTGGATGCAGAATAACGTGGACATTCTAAAAAATAAAATGCTTTTCCTCAAATTTTAAATTTTATTTAAAAAAAATGAAAAAATTGAAAAGAGAAAAAAAATTTCGGAAAAAATTCAAATTTATGACGTCATAACTTTGAAACAAAAATAAATTTTGAAAAACTAATTACTTTTTTGAAAAGCAATAGTTTTTCCGCATCCAATGATATCAAAATCATTACTGTAGCTTAAAAACTGTAGGAGAAGAAGCATTTTTAATCTTTAAAAATTGTTTCAATAACAAGTAAGTTTTCCAGACGTTTTTCATAATTAGTCCGAAATTTACAAAGCTAGTGCAATGCGGTTTGTTGCATTTGAAAGTGAAATGTGTGTCCTAAAAAAGTTATGGAAAACTTTTTTCAAAAATTGTATGTAAAACTTTCCTTAGACTTTTTTTACCCTAAAATTATAACTTTTACCCTACCTCTTTCAAAAAAAATTATATAAATTAGCAATGAAATAAATCAAAAAAAGTTTTCTAAAACTTTTTTAGAGCACACATTTCACTTTCAAATGCAACAAACCGCATTGCTCTTGCTTTGTAAATTTCGGACTAATTATGAAAACTATTTATATATATTTTTTTTTATTATAACGAATAATTAATTTTCTATGCCCTCATGAAAAAATTTTATAGAAGATAAGTTGTTACAAATGTGAAGATCTAGTAGTCTGCAAATTTTCATAGACGCACGTTCAATAGAAAAAAAGTTTCCAGTTTTTGGAAATGGTTCCCTTAATTAATGAGTATTATGTCTGGGTCTAATGTGTTATATTTGTTGGGTAAAGTTATTTCATTGGTGTTCCAAGACGGAACGTTGTGCTGAATTATTGTTATTTTCCTCAGAGTCATTTCGGAGCAATTGATTTTTTTTGTTTTTTGGTGGCTGCCATTAGTGATAGATGTCTTGGAAGGTTTATAAAGTCCTCATGTGGAATTATGTTTTTTTCGTTAATGTGACATTGACTCTGCTATTTCTTATGTACTACAGTAAGGTTTGTGATCTGATTTTGTGAACGGTAAATTTTAATCCCTTGTCATTTTCTTTTCTGATAAGTTCCTGAATATACCATTCTATTGGGGGTTCTTCTGGGATTGAAAAGTTGTTAAAATATTTTTGTATAGCTTTATATGAAAGTTGTGTTTATTGTCTATAACTATAGTTGAATTGCCCATATCGTCACTTATCCTTTGCTTTGTCCTCGCATGTGTGTCAGTGGTTGCTTCTATTTCTTCTTGCTCAGATTCTATGGATATATCCATTGCTTTTTCTTGCTCAGTTTCCGTCTCCTGTGTTGTTTTTTCTGATTTATAATAAAAATTTATATATGCAGGTGAGTCAAGATCTGGAAAGGTGGTATTAATGTTGAAGTACATTTTTAGGGATTGTGATAGTAGGTCGCCAAATCTTTGAGTTCTGTTGAGAGCTGCTATATGTGCTTAAAAAAAAAGTACCGTAAGTTTTAAATGCGTTTGTGTAGTTAATGTGAGGGTGTGCTCTGGGGAGTTTGTTTGTTGTATTGCATGGTGCGCTATTTCAGCGTAAGTGTTTTGGGTTCGTTGATGTTGTTTTTGTCGTTCATTTTCAATTTTGATTAACTACAATTTTCCTATAGGGGCAACTGGATGCTTATGTTCTATGTGGTCCGTTTCAATCATTGTTCAAGTGTACTTGTGCATTGGTGGTGTGTTCTTGGGAGGAACATTCTGAACAGTGTTGTGTTTGCTGTGTGCATTTATGCGTTGGATGTTTTCAAATTTGTAGCATTTATAGCAGATGAGGATGTGAGTGTATTTTTCTTGTTCATATTGATGAGGTGTTATTTTTGTGTGAAACATGTAAAAACCATCTCGGAGAATTCTTTGAGCTGTTTTAGTGTCCGACGTTTGAATTTTAATTTAAATGTGTGTACTGCTTTAGTTTGATTATTTTTTATTTCTGTCACTGTTTGCTATGAATTCTGTTGTTGAATCTCTGCTTTTATTTCTTCTGTTGGTCTTGAGGCTATTTCGTTGTCTATCTGTCAAACAAAAATACATATTTTGGCTCTAAGACCTCNGAATTGGGATAACATTGACTTTCTGTAAGGCAGTAATTGCTTTGCTGGAAGTTAACATGTGTACTGAGGTCACATCATCGGTAATTGCATAAAAGCCTGTTTTTGTAGGGGTCAGACGAATGAGGAGTGCGTTTAATTCTTTGTAAAGTTGTTTCAAATTTTCTAATTTTGTCAACTAGTTTCGAGATGTCAATAAGTTTTAACTGTACTCGGAATGTCGAAGGCTTTGTTCTTGGTGCAAAGTTAGTTGCAATTGCGGTTGTATTGGGGGCATTAGTAGTGTTGGCGGATGATTTTTTGAATTATTAGGATTTTCTGAGAAAGATACCGGAATGTGGTCTCTGGTTTTAGAAGCTGTACGAGGATTTGGGAGTAGATGGGTCGGGACAAAAACGAAGCGTGACACTGACGCAGGGATTGGGAACAATCGAAAATTAATGCTAATTTGATTCATTTGAAGGAAATTAATGAATGTTTTAGCCTGCGAATGGGCTGGAAGAAAGGAAAGACTGGTACACCAGCACGCCCGTAGCGCCCCTCCAGTACCGTGCCACGATCACTGTCATGGGAGAACAAATATTTTATAGTTTGAAGTAATTGAGTCGATAACGTCTGCTCAAAAATTCATGAATTAAAATGTTTGAATCATTTAAATTTCTCTCACGCCGCAAAATAGATGGGTGAGAGAGACCTCGTACGTAATTGAAGAATCGTGACATGAAAATTAGGCATTGAGTGAAGGTAAGGGAAGTAAGGCAGGTTTTTCGGAACTGCAACTGACGTCACTACGTGAAAATGTGGCGCTAACCATTACGGTGACTCACATCAGTTAATAAGCAACCGAACTCGAGTGGTGAGGCAGAAGCGAAGCGCAGGGATGCAGTAGGTCGGCAGAGATGACGAGCCGATCATGGCACCGGCACTGCCATTTTGATGTTGGAGTGATGCAGAACTGGAGAAAGTGGTAACGATACCGGCCATACTCAGGAGTAGATCTTACGTAGCAGGCTTACTAAAATTGAAGAAAAGTACTGGTGGTCACTTGAGGGTAGGCAACGACGCTGATGCTGTAGCAAAGACTGCAGAGCTAACTTATTCTTCAGTGCATTCTAGAAGAAGAAAACTTCATTGTAAGTACACCAAATGGTTGCGCTTTTTTTATTTAAATAAATATCAGTGACGTTTTACCTAATCTTAAAGGGAGTTATCTATGTAAAAAAAAATGTTTGCCAAAAAAGAATCCCAGAAGAAACGCTTTAGTTTTTCTACAGGTCTTGGAGGAGCGACCACCCGTACCTCCCCGCCCAACGTCAGTCTGCAGCTCCCCTTCCCCTATCGAGGGGGGAGGGGCATTGCGAAACATAAATCTAACCCTAATTTACTATACAAATTTACAGCACACTATATTACAAAAAATTAAACTAAAAGTACACCCAACCAGTTCACAAAATAATTTGCATTAACTATTAGATTGATTACCTGACTGATTACCAAAATCGACAATCAACTCTGACTAACGTAATTATCCGATCAACCGATCAACACCAGCTAGCTAACAAAACTTGACCAATCCTATTTCTTGCCTAACAAATCACTTGGCTAAATAACAAAAATAGTACAAATTACCATAATTATCAACCTGTAGGTCGAATCTTCAGCGCACTCTTCGATGCTGGATGCAGGAGCTCTTCCAATTCTTGATCTTCATTCTGCTCCTTTATTATCTCTTCGTAGTTGATTGAAGGTTTTTTTTGGGAGAATTAAAGATACCATACGCGACAGTGCATCGGCTACCGTGTTGGTGGTGTCACTGATATGAGTGATCTCACAGTCAAACTGTCAGAGATACGACAGCTGTCTGGCCACGCAGGGGTTGCTGCCCTCCGTAGATGTTTGAAGAGTGAAGCAGTGTGGTCGATGATCCATCCTGATTTCAAAACGTTGGCCTTCCAAAAGATGCTCTAAGTGTTTAACTGCTTAGAAGATAGCAATTAACTCTCGGTCATACGTGCTATAGTTGCGTTGCGTGTCATCCAACTTTTTTGAAAAGAAGGCTACTGGTAGTTGCTCTCCTTCGATTTTCTGTTGTAAAACAGCCACCACCGCGTTGGCCAAGGCGTCTGTAACTAGGATCGTCTTGCCTTCTGGGACTGGGTGCGCCAACATGGTGAGATGGGAGATCTTATTTTTCAATCTTTTGAAAGCTGTGTCTTGTTCAGGGGTCCAATTGATGATTTTTTTCAGTTCTGTGAATAGCCTTTCGTTAGCTCAGTGAGGGATTGTATATTCTCTGCCGCAGCTGGAAGGAATCGATGATAGTAATTAACTATCTTCAGAAACTGTCGTAATTTTTTGATCGTCGATGGTAGAGGAAAGTTGCAGATGGCTTCGATTTTCTGTGGAAGCGGCGAGATCCCCCGAACTGATACTTAATACCCAAGGAAGTCCAGTTCGTCCATTCCGAAAATGCATTTTGCCGGGTGCACTTGTAGTCCTTCTTCTTTCAGACGACGGAAAAGTCGCCTTAAGTAATCGTTATGCTCCTCCACGGGCGTAGATGCTATTAGTATGTCATCTAAATTTGCAGTGACGAAGTCCATTCTCTAGTGATTGCGTCGATGTAACGCTGGAACGTTTGAGCCGCATTCCGGAGCCTAAAGGACATAACGGTGTACTTGTACAAACTGAACGGAGTGGTGATGGCCGTTTTTCGAATATCTTCGGCTTTCACCGGGATCTGATGGTATCCTCTCACGAGATCAATTTTCGAAAATACTATTTTCTTATGCAGCCTGTAGTGGGAGTCTTGGCAGGGCGGAATTGGGTCACGATTGGACTTCGTTCCTGCGTTTGGTTGCCTGTAGTCCCCGCATATCCTCCAAGCCCCGAGTTCGGATGACTCAGGGACCATATGCATGGGAAACGCCTAGGTGCTCTTTGATGGTCTGATAATGCCCTGATCTAAAATCATTTTGAACTCATCCCGAGCTGCTTCCAGTTTTTCTGGAGAAAGTCTCCTGGGTCTCGCGTACACCGGGAGAATGGTCGTTTCGATGTCATGTTCTACATCTTTTCTTGCTTTTTGAGAAGGGCGTCCGTGTGAAACCTGTATCTCGGGAAACTCCTTGAAGATTTCGTTGAATTCCGGAGATGCTTGATGATTAATTCGGTGAATTTTCGCGTCACTTGGATTTGCTCATTCACAAGAAATTTTAGTTGTCTAGGTTTGGCTGTGCATCTAGCGTTTGCTGCATCGACGTTTATTTTGTTCGAGTGCAGAAAATCGATGCATATAATAGGTTGACTGACATCTGTCACTACCAAATCCTAGCTTACGAGCAATTGGAGGAGGGGGGGGAGCCCAATGCTCCTTTCCGCCGTCACGTATGAGGCTATTGGAGTGTTGTTAGCCGCCACTAGATCGTGGACAGGAGTCTGGTCGAATGTTTTTCGTCTGGTGGAATTAAGCTAACCGCCGAGCCGGTATCGACCAGATACCGAGTATTGTTGGAGTTGGAGATATTTCACACAACAAATCGCCTGCACTTGCCCGCGCGGAGGATGGGGCGCTTACCAACTCCTCGGCCATCGTTTCCTGCATAGCTGCATGGTGGTATGCATTTTCTTGCACGGTCACAGAATGTATGGTGTAGTAGCAGGATACTTCGTCAAGCCTGCTTCCTTTGTTTGCGTTTCAGACGTTTCTGGGTGATGGAACTCGATTCCGCCAGCTGTCTTCTTTGGGGACGTTTTCTTGCGAGCGTTACATTTTTCCTAACATGTCCTTGAGTTCATCTATTTCTTTCATACCTACGTCGAATTCGCCTTTTTACACCATCGGGGTCTGCGGTGGCTTGACCGCGTTGACCGTGACGGACGCAGATTGCCTGCTGTGACTTGGTCTGCAATCTCTCCGTTCTCTTCGTCCGTCTTTCCTTTTCCTAAGGCTTCAATCAGTAGCTGCGCTTCCATCGGTAATTTTGAAAAATGCATAGAGCGGATGACTGAGGCTGGCAGCGGAGCTTGTTTGCAGTCGTTGAGACGTGTCATTTTCAAGAGTAACTCTGATGGCGTGCTGTTTCCCAGCGTTATTTTAAAAATAGCGTTGGAGTTTGCCTCTCGCTGTAACGAGCGAAACGTTTCGTTAGTGCAGCACTGAGGGCGTCGTATTTACCGTTTGCCGAGGGGCTTAGTAGTACCTCTTGTACTCCTGATACGATGTGCGTGAGTAGCCATCCGAGGAGTGCCTGAACTTCGAATCGTCATCCAGATTCGGGATTTGCGCGAGAAAAACATCGCAGAGGAGGAGCCATCCTTTGATGTCACCTCCGAAGGTGGGTGGTCGGACGAAATATGTTTGGTGTTTTACTGAAATGATGGGGTGTTTTCATCTCCTTCCCCCTACTTGAAATAGTTCTGACACTGGGGCTAATGATTGGTATTTGTGTGTCAACATACGTTTATTTGGGAGTTCATAGGTGTACAGGGTATTGGTTTAGAGAGGAGGAACAAGAAGTTTTGAGAGGTTAAATCCAGATAAAAATCCAGGTGAAACCCAAGCAATCTTCGGTGTAAGACACTAATAAGAATGCTTTTCCTGGTGGGAGCTGGGGTTAGTAGACTGCAAGTGTCGTTGAGACGCCTTATATAGGAATGAAAGACCGGATGTGGGTTTTAACCGGATGTGTAGTATAAATAAATGGGAGGCGGAACCAAATGTAGGAGCATCACCGGATGCGGAGGCTAAATATTGCCGGATGGTCGAAAGGAATTTTAGATTTTAAAGTTAATCATTTATCTCAAAAGTAATCAGCTTTATTTCTGGGCACCACACATCTCTCCCAGCCTTACTTTCACCTTCCAGGTCACTCTGGGGTCCACCAGTGTGATGTTCTCCCTCAGGCTACTCTACGCTCCGGGCAGACTGTGAATATCTATGGACTTTGAATATCAATGCTCGAAGTGAGGGCATGAGGTACCAACGAACTTGCGATGCCCGGTAAAATTCTAAAATACTTTCTTTGAATTTTGTATTTAATCTAAATTAATGTTTTGATTCAAGTTCCATTTTTATGGGTACGATAAATAAATTATTTCAAAAGCGCATCAGGCATCGAAATACCGAAGTCTACCTGGCAACATTCTCCCCATGCCGTTCCGTGAGCTCTGACCCATTAACCAAAGTTCCGAGCAGAACCTCTGTTCCCCTTTTCCCTACACGATCGTCTGGATGAGTGCCTATTTCTGTCTGTGAAAAGTGTTCAAATGGTTGCTAAAATAAATATCATTTAGGAAACAGTTAGTAGATTGGGTTTAATTTAACTAAAAAATTCATTAGTGAGAGAAGTCATGCGTTTCAAGGTGACGATAAGTGGCCAGTTCTGTGTTTAGCCTAAGCCGTACTTTGCAGTGCCTAGAAATATCCAGGACTCGACAGTGCCGTCAGAGAAAAAAGAAAAGCAGTTTATTTCCAATAAAGTAAAAACATGAAATGTTGATGCATTGGCTTTTAAAATACCTTAACATTAACATCCTTAACTGATGCTAACACATTGGTATCGTATTACCCTTGTAAAATGTTGAAACAAAAAATAACTGACAGAAAAAAGCGCAACAAAAATGAGTTCCCTCCGTCGCATGATCTAATTTTGACAGTGTTTTTATATATAAGAGAACACAATCCTCGTAACGCTTAGTTGAAAAATGCAAAAGTTTCTACGCACTTATATTGAAATAAAAGCAAAAATCGCATTCACATACCTTAACTAAGAAAAAATAAAAAATAAAAACAGTTTATTTCCAATAGCGATAGTGCAAAACATCATTGTTTTTTTGAAATATCTCAAAGTAAGGAAGATACACTTATATGATACACACACATGAGCATTGTAATACCTATGTCACTAATCGAAATAAATGATTGAGGGCAACGTTCGATAGTGTTGCTTAATCTAGATTTGATGATATATGTAACTACAATTATGAAAGAAAATACGATTCCCGTCACAGTGTATAGTTGAGAATATTCATTTTGGTGCACACTTGCAGTGAAATACGAGCTCAGTGACTTGCGGTATAAGTAATTTGTTGCAAGTACAACGGGTGGATAAAAATAATCCTTTGTCTAAGCGAGGTTGACACTCCGAACTACATTTTTATTCCTACGCATAGACTAGTATTCCAATCAAGGGTCTCGGAGAAAACGTCTTTTATCACGCAACGAAATTGCGACATTTTCATGCCAATAATATTGCCACAAAACCGTCTACATGAGTCAGAAACATAAAAATGATTATTCTACAACGGTTAACAACAAATTCACAACATAATTGGAGTGATACGTGAAAGTGACCACCAAGATATGGTTGTCATAATGATTTTCATGAGCGTATAATGATTTTCATCAAACGAGACTAACAAAAACATTTTAGGACATGAAAAATAGAAGAACACATTAGTGTTCTATAAAGTTACCAAATTAGAAAAAGTTATGTTATTTTCGAAACATGATGCAAATGTTTTTAATTGAGAAACATAAATAGATGCCACGACGGTCCAGTTTAATGCTTGTACAAAAACGGAGAGAAAAAGCATAAAAATGTATCCCATAGCTGCTTAAATTATTGAAATTGAATTGTGTTTGTTAATTCATGGAAGCAATAAAGATAAGAACTTTGTTGAGTGAAAACACTTGTGACAGTTTGCACGTACATTGACATATCAACTTTGGATTTCATGAAATCAGGGAATAATATTATAGTCGCTTGTTGGGGCAAAAATTAAAAATATCATTTCGAGCGAGTATGGGCAAAAAAATACACCTATGAAAATTTACACTTAGCTGATTGCGTAAATGAGCACGCTGTAACCCAAACACCAATCAAGTTTACAAGACAAATTCAAGTCGATTGATAAGAGATTTTGTAGGAACTGATGAAGGTAAATGAATGAATGTACAAATATAGAGAAATGTACGCATACACACACACATATGCATGCAGATACCAGGATACAAGCATGAAAATAACAAGTTTTTCTTCTAATTTAAAATTTTTAACACAACGAGCATTAGTTGATAACCATTTTATTCGAACATATGTAGGTGATCACACAAGAAATTTAATTTTTCGCGAAAATTTTAAAGCAATAAAGTGAAAATGACGAGTTAGGGTAGTGGTACAAGTTGCGAGTGAGGAAGGGCGGTATTAATAGTTCATATGCTAGTTGCTAGTTCAGTGCACACAGATACGAGTATATGCGCGTACGCATTCAAAAACACACACATGCACACGGATACCAGTATACAAGCATGAATGATATGCAAATTACAAGTTTTGTTTTTCGAACCAAAATTTATTTTTAACATAACGGTCAGTGTAGTTGATAAGCATCTTAATAAAACATATATGGGTGATCACGCAACAAATTAATACTTTATTGTTAGCGCTTTACAATAGTAAAGAGAGGTAACGTGCTAGTGATAGAATTTTTGTAGGCGAGTCCCTGTTCGGGCGCCAAGTGATAGATATTTTGTAGGCGAATCCTTATTCGGACGCCAGTTGAAAGTTATTTTGGCGACTCCTGTTCGGGCGTCACCTTTTTTTATAACGTCCCTGTCTTAGGGATTCCTGAGGGCCGTCAGTTGATCTCAGAGAGGCTGTATTTTTTTAGGCTTGCTATTCCATAGGAATCTTCCTGACCTTCAGGGATAAAAGAGAAGTCAGTTGCTGACTGATTATTTATTAGGGCGAGGCTTTTTCAACAGTTCTTCTGTTCGCTGCGAAAACTTCAAATTTTCTTCAGAGTTTCAGGTGGCTGCGGCTAAGTAGCGAAATTTCGAGCGGAGCTAAACAAGCTTCAAATTTGAGCTGGACTAAAACAAGCTTCGAGCTAATTTTAATTGCTTTAGAGTTTTCGAGTTGAGCTAAACAAGCTTTGAGCTAATTTCAAGCTTTGAAGTTTTGAGTGAATAACAAGATAACGAAAATTTGAAATTCGTGACAGACGTATGTTTCGCAAGTATCTGTGATACGCGAGCGCATTTCATTCTAGGGAAGTATTATTTTCCCTCCTATTCAATTACAAAGGCACTAGTCGACATATCTTAGCGATGGCCTAACAGTTAGGTTATGTTCCAAGTTGAGAGTGAACAGAAAAAAGCGGTATTTTTCGTGTAAGTTCTAATTACCCGTTTAGTGCACAAATATTTGTATATGTGCATACATATACGCACACACATGCACATCCACAGTTTTTATAATTCACAC
>JACJUY010003031.1:49835-82924 GCA_014220935.1 Platorchestia sp. MABIK | reverse complement strand
TTGTCCATTTTTTTAGCACCCATTCGACGTTGCAGCTAAAATTTTCTGTTACGCGTTCATTTCACGTGTAGTGTGTCTCATTAGCGGTACAAACTATAGAGATGCACTTGTTGCAATTAATTCTTTCTTTATATAGCAAAATTCGGCATGTATCATATTCGACACACCATGCTGTGAAGGATTAAATCTATGGGGAATGAGTTCAGAAAGCTCGCCTGTACGTGCGATACAATTATCGTGTAATATGTTACCAGACGTATAGTGCAACCAAACGTACAGCAATAATATAACACAATATATTGCATTATGTAATATTATTGCTGTTATTATTATGGCTTATAGTAATAACATGTAGAATGAGAGAGTTCAATGATAAGAAATCGGATGTCCTGGAGACGTGGATGACGTCAATCGTTCATGTCTTTAACCACAATTTTGCGTCTGGAATGTTCGCACAGAACACAGCCTCATGGGAAGTTTGAGGGATTATTACTAATGAATATTCGGAAAAAAACATTCATAAACGTGAGTTTTCTTGAGAACGAATATTGTCGTTTCTATATACAAGGGAATGCACTTACGGAGAGTACTCACAGAAATAGTTTTACTTATTATTTTCATATTGGGTAACAGAAACATGCTTCTTCAGTTGATACACAAATTATCAACGCGCAACTTTTTCACATCCTATTTATAACTGAAAGATTCGTTTGACAATTTAATACACCTACACATACACACACACACACAGAACCCAGACTCACACGTATCCACTCAATTTAACTGATTTGCTTACGAAGAAATGAAGTACGATCTTTTCTCATACACATTATTTACAAAAATTTTAAATATATTTTTCTAACTACCAAATAGTTTAATATTAAAGCAAGATATCCAAAATAAATGTTTTTCGTGAAAAAAATATGATTTCCTCCAATACTTTTCGTTTATTTCGGTGAAGGAAAATATCTGTTTAGGAGATTTTATACAGGGTTATGTAGTAAGTAAATAACGAAGTAAATTTTCGCCTCTTTGATTTTTTCAAATCCAATAATTTAACCTCATTCTTCTTTTCATATATGCCAGGTTTACAAACTAACGCTGCCACACAGAGCATGGCATCAAACTTTGAAAGATGACATTTCTTTCACATTTAAAAAATTTACAAAAAATCTTTGCCTGACAGAAAACTAGGACATTCTTCCGTGGGGCAATAAGATACTGGAAAAAACAACGAGAAATATGAGGAAGACGCTCGATTCAAACGATAGTCATGTTGCTTCACGACGCAGGAAACAAATTAACAACATATCTTAAACATCTACGTGCAAGACACCCAGCTCTAAAATCTGATTTTGATACAACGCCAACACAACGAACAAGTTCCGAGAGGTTGGATCTGTTCACCAGAATCCCTGCAGCGTATGGGACCAAGAGAACAACAAGAGGGTTACCCACTGGATGGAATGGTCGTCGAAATAGTCACAATTCATTTAAAACGTTTATCTCGTTTCCGCGGTTGTTATCGATTGGTCTGGTTGGGTTGTACGTAGCAGAATTGGAAAATCGACTTGACTGCTCGAATCCATTTTTATCATTTCTAAGAAATTAGAAAATGCAGTTGCACGGCACCATTTCACCTCGTGTGATAACAGATATTTTTTAAAGAAGATCGCAAAACCGATCAAATGTCATTCATTTATACCAATATGTGAATGATCAATTTAGCGAATGGTATACATTTGGCTTAATACATGGGGAAGATGTAAACAGATTTATTTTTACCAAATAAATTACGTGAATTGAAGATATGAAAACAAAAATTATTTTGCACTTTACACACATTCATGAAACGCAAAACTAAATTAAAATATTATGAACTATGTGATAAGTAAAAACAATGGGATTTAATAAAATATCACTTATTTGTTGTTCATACTTCAAAGTATCTTACCTCAAATTACTCATAAAACAGAAAACCACTAATAATTCTTTGCAATCAGGACACTTCATTTCGTCATTATCAGCTCACCTGTTGCACAAAAACATATTATACATGCTAGTATTTGGTATCAAATCCAGAGAGTACACTCACGAGCTAATCAGGATCATTTCAGTTCACAGAAGTCCAAAAAAATCAAACGCAAATAACCTCTGTCATCGTGCTCATAATTGTTTATCTTTGGGAGATTTCGCTTTTTAAAATCTGCGTCCAATATCGTGCCATTCTCAATTTCATTGTACGGTGCAAATTGCAATTTTATGTTCGTAAGTACTGTAGTGAAGAAAAGAATTCCGTCCCTAAGCAATGTAGAAACTCCCTTGTCTCGTTCTTTCACCCCCTACATCAGTCATTGTGTTTTGAAATGTTCATCTTCGGAAAAAATTCGATCTTCAAAATCTTCGTCCGATATCGTGTAATTCTCAATTTCATTGTATGGGGCAATGTTGTACTTATATTTCAACCAGTACTGCAGTGATGAGAGGAATTCCGTCACTAAGTAGTGTTTAAACTCCCGTGTCTCATTCTTTCCCTCTTACTCCAGTCGTTGTGTTCTGAATTGTTCATTTTCGGAAAACTTCGATCTCCAACATTTGCGTCCAACAATATCGTGTTACTCTCAATTTCATTGTATGGTGTAATTCGCAATTTTATATCACTCAGTTAAAAGCAATGTAATAACTCACATGTTTCATACCCCCCATGAAGGACAAGCTGCACCTATTCTTAACCAGCCAGGGAACCATCAACAACGGCTGCACTGTATACTCTCTAACTTACTTCAAGCGCAACGGTCAACTTAAAACCAAAACGTGTTTACCGGAGATGCTTGTAAAGGCGCATATTTCATAACATTTGCGCCTTAAAATGAAGACGTCCGTAGCTGCGGCAGCTTGTACATACCTGCTGTTGTTTGAGAACCTGCATTGCTCGTTCCTACTTTTTCAGTTATTTGAGATACGGCCGGATTGCCTCACCTCATTGCAGAGTCGCAAACATGCCTACACAGTCCAACTTTTTCACCGGGCATCTATGATTTTAGACTCCCAAGGAGACCGACCCTCTGCATTAGGCGGCTTTAATTATAGATGCTCTGGATAAAAATTTAGACTGGGCAGCACTCTCAGAGGCGAGAATGGTCTAATATTGCCCATGTTTAGCTGCAAGAGCTAAAAAACTACATAGACAAATATACGTGACAAAAACTACAGTGTATACACGAGGGAAAATGCATGCGAGAATTTACTCTCTAATTACAAATGCTTGCGTTAATTTAGTACAAATTATAAAATTGTGAAAGTCGACGTTCCCACGGCAAGGAATGCAGTTCAAAAGTTAAAAGAAGGAAAGAAAGTGGTGTTCCGTTGGTTGAATGCGTTTTTTTTTTGCCAAACGCTTAGCCACCGACACTAACATTTAAGTTTTCAAAGTTAACGTAGCTTCACACAATTAAATACAAACAACTGCCGAACTGGGATTATTTGGTAATTTCAGACTCAAAAGCCTGACTGTATTAACCCAGCCAAGAACATATTAGCCGCAACCTTCTCTACATATTAGATAGGGATAAGAGCTAACGCTGCCACAAAGATCATGACAACAAACTTTAAAGAATATCATTTCTTCTACACTTTACGTTGCGCCATGCTAAATTACTAAAAAATTTTATAAGTTAAAATACATTAATAGGGAAAGCTTAGGGTTTATAATTCGACTAGACCTGATGACATGAGCTGCCCCATCTGATGAGCAATGTCTCTCAGTGGGTTATTTTGATTATCCCTCTACAGGACTACCTCTAAGTGGGTTATTTTGATTATCCCTCTACAGGACTACCTCTAAGTGGGTTATTTTGATTATCCCTCTACAGGACTACCTCTCAGTGGGTTATTTTGATTAAATCTCTACAACAATACCTCTTAGTGGGTTATTTTGATTATACGTCTACAGGACTACCTCTCAGTGGGTTATTTTGATAATACCTCAACAGGAATGCCTCTTGGTGGGTTATTTATTTCGGAAATATATCTACAGCAATACTTCTCTGTGGGTCATTTTGATAACACCCCTACAGTAATACCTCTCAGTTATTTATTTGATAATACCTTCACAGCAATCCCACTGAGTGAGTTGTTATATATTGAGTTTTAATGTCATTACCATCACAACATGGGGTCATTGCTAATTGAATTTTAATGTTATTACGATCATAACACGTACACGAGCTGGGTTAGGCCTAAGTTCAGTCAATCACATTGTCCTCTGAATTGTCTGTCAGTTGAGCCAGTGAGTTTAAGATCAAGATTCGGCAGTAATTGTCAAAAAATCCCAGTTTCTAGGAAATATGTCAGAAATCAAACTGTCACTTTATTATATTCTGGCGTCTCATTGAGTTTATTTAGCGATGAAATTGGTTTCAGCTGTTCCGTTGGGCGGCCTTTGGGACTTTTTGTACGACAAGTTGGTGAGGAGAGTTGTGTTGGTAGGCGTGCTGGTGCGCGCTGCCAGACGTTCTCTCGCGTCGCCATTTGTCTCACCGCAAAATCTGACATGACTGAAGAGACACTTCATGGCCTTCCGGATGTCGTGCAGTCCCACAACGTAAATGAACGTGTCTGCAAAAACCTGAAAAATCATTAATTTATTAGTTTACTTTCCAAAAAAATATTTTATACTATCACGCGCGTCTGCTTCCATTTCACGCACGCCTTGCTTCCATTTCACACGCGCCTTGCGTTTTACTCTTCACAAGAATATGTTATAATCTATTAGTTTACTTTACAAGAAAATATCAACAATAGACACTTTTGAGTGTTCACAAGCCTCCGTGCGTTAACGTGTCTTTTGGATTATAGTCATGCTGACATGAATGGACAACAATGACTTCATGAATAATTTTTTGATTAATGATTTGTGCTCTGAATTCAAATCATCAAAAAAATTTGAGCAAATGAGGATAAAAAATAAAAGAGCAAAAAATGTCGACGCATCAAAACAAATGCGTTTTGCAACGAATCAAAGTAAAACTATTACAAAACGAGCCAAACATGAACGATAAATATGGTTAGAAGTGATAATTTTTCTTCCCTCTGGTACCCGCAAGTACCTGTAGCGGTAGTTCACAGGTACTCACTGGTACCAGCAGGTACCTCACTGGTACTTTTCATGTCATCCCTGAACACTTTACGTATTGGCGCATACCTTCGTGTACCACTCAGTAAATTACTCATCTACGAACCGGTAAAAACGAACAACATTGCAGTTATTTCACAACCTTATTCATAGTGCATTTTAGCATATAAGTTAAAATATATGTAGACGTTCAATTATCTTTTTTATGCTTCTTAAGCTGTCGTCACATGGAGACCAGATGGTAACGTTTTGTCATAATCGTCCACATAGCAGTACTATCCGGTGTGTCTAGCGCTCCAAAACCGTCAGATTTCAGCCATTAGCGTCACACGGTGGCTGAAATCTGGTTGAAATCTGACGGTTTCGTAGCGCTAGACAGACCGAACAGTTCCGCTGTGTAAGCGATTATGACGAAGCGTTCATTTGGTCTCAGTGGGACGGCGGCCTTCATGAAGGATAGATATGGATTCGAGCACCAAAGTCGGTATTTCAATTCCCTTCGTCATCTGACAGAACGATTCATTGCCATAAAGAACTGTTCTTTGCCTGATCGAGCAGTTGCTCGCCAGACAGAACTATTCATTAAGACCGAAAGGTATTAGAGGAAATGAACACCCATTCTTTGAAGAAGTCATTTGCTGATGGCGGCGAACTGATGAAAAAAATGTAGGGTATTTCTGTTCCGCAATTCAATCTATTAATTAATTTAATTGTCCTATTTTAAGAATTAGAACTAAAGTAGCGACTACTTAAAGTTAACTTGGCATTAACGGTAGCACTCGTAGAAACATGGGTATAGTTCAAAGACAGCAAAACTCCGCGAAGAGACGATTTTATTCATATTCCAGAGTAAAATGATTGCCTATGAATGCCCGATGACGATAAGATATCTTTCTCAGTTTTCTTACAAATGAAAATATCACACTCGGGAAAACTGATAGGATTAAACGTACCGCAAGAAAACAATAAAACGCAAAAGAAAGAATAGGAATAGTTCAAGCGAAGAATGTGTTAGAAAAAGCGGTGGAATTTTGGACCACAGGACAGGAAGTTGACACAGAATGATTAAGAAAATCAGCAATAAACTGAAAATACTGAAAAGAGAACGAGGCATGGAGATCGGAGGATATAATGAATAGGTGAGAAGAACGTAAACGTAAAAGAGAAGACACGTTAATAGATATTTAAACTAAAACCTAATTCACTTTTTAGTCATGGGCGTATTTTATTAGCTTCAGCTCGATTTTGATAATAAAGATGGTGTAGGAGGCAGAGTGACTTTGATGTTGAAGATGATGCAAGAGGCGGCGTGACCTTGACGATGATGATGATGTACGAGGCTGTTTATCTTGACGATAATATAAGAGACGATGTGGCCTTGATGATGAAGGTGATAAAGGTGATGTAAGAGGCGTTGTTACATTGATGATAACGTAAACCTTGACGATGATGATGTAGGAGGCGGTTGATCTTGGCCAAAATATATGAGACGGTGTGACCTTGATGATGAAGGTGACAAAGGTGATGTAAGAGGCGTTGGGACATTGACGATAACGTAAACCTTGACGATAAAGATGATGTAGGAGGCGGTGTGGACAGCCATGCGGGTCGCAACGGAGGCGGAGGGGACGGGGCAGGAGGCGCACAGCAGCACGTAGGAGACCGAGGCAGGCAGCCAGCCCACGGCGAATGTGCCAACGATCAGCAGCGAGGTGGTCATGGCCTGGGGCAATCATTGGTTGGTCGTGGGAAAATCATTGCCTAATCATTGATTAGTCATGAGGAAATCATTGCTTGGTCATGGAAAATCATTGCCTAATCATTGATTATTCATGAGGAAATCATTGCTTGGTCATGGAAAATCATTGCTTAGGAGCATTAATTGATTTGGTCATAAGGCAGTCATTGTCTAGGGGCATTCATTGCTTAATCTCGTGGCGATCATTGTCTGGAGCCATTCATTTGCTCGGTTAAAGTGGCAGTCATTACCTGATTTTTCAAATGCCTTATAACTAACGCCAGGAGGAAATGGCGGTCACCCCGAGCGGGATCGGTACATTTTTTCAACACCAGGATAATGCAAATAAGTTCTCTCTTTTCCCAACGTAGAAAATCACCGAGCGGTATAGCGGGGGTTCGAACCTGTGACTCTCCACGTGAAAGGGGCACGCTAATAACCACTCAGCCACGGGGACCACGGTGAATACAAGGCTCTTCATGATGACTCTCATCGCAAACAATCACTTATTGAAGCAATGTGACAGTACCTCTATTCTGTGCTACGAACCAAGTTGTTTTATGAAATAAATCAAACATTATTGAATGTTACTATTTTTGCACGGGACTCGTACACTAGTTCAATGATGGACTAGAACAATACTCCTGCTTAAGCTAAATAATACTAACACTAGTCAATACTATATAATAAAACCGTAGGTGTCTCCTAAAATTAATTCAAAAATAAAGAAATCAATAAATTTATATTATTCTTTGTGCGCAATTTCTCCTATGTCATTACGATAGGAATCTCAATGAACACATTAAATTGGTTGGTCAGTCTCTCTTTCCCGCTTTTAAAGCATGTTCAATGACCGTATCTGTGATACTAGTTTTACCAGTGCACGAGTACAATAATATTTTATTCGCGGGTACCATTAGGATGGATATATTTGTTTGTCATTCATATCTGGAAGATATATTTAAGGAAAATATCGAATCCCGTCATTTTTGACTGGTCTTGTGTACTAGTAGTAGTAACAATATTACATCTCACCTTCTTCCTCCGACGCAATTGAACTCGTTGCTCCCCCGACACGAGGTCGTTCCCTCTGTCGCGCAAGAGCCGGAAGATCATGCAGTAGATGATGGTGAGCACCACCATCGGTGTCACTATCACCGTCATCGTCACCACCCGGAACTGAGGTCACCATTTTGTATGTCATTACCAAGTGATGTGAGATTCGTTCCCTTTTTCAAGTTTGTTCAAAAATGTGCAAAAATGTGTCGTTTAAGAAAACGTAAAGCGTTTGCCTATGGTTAGTAAAAGAGAAAAAATTATTCATTGAAAAAATGCGAGCATCAGAACATAAAATCATTTTGCTATCGCCTATGATGGGAAGGTGCATAAAAAAGTTTTTTAATAAAAAAATTAAATAAATGGAATATTTTTGAAAAGGAAGGATAAGGGAATAAAACAAATGAATGATTTTCCTTTCATTTTCGAACTAATTGGTGTATAAACCACGGTAGAGGAAACAAGGTAGGGTCATTTCTATGGGAAAAAAACACCTCCTCTTGTTCGGCTAGCCAATAGAAAGGCTTTATTTCAAACAAACTTTATGACGTCACCAAAACTCAATGTCGTTAGGCCAATAGTGAAGCCAGATTTGAGGGTAGCAGTGCTACCAGATGCAATATGAGCGCTGCTATTGGTTCGTTGCCGTGACGTCAGCAAAACCACATTGTCAACGAAAAAAAGACTGGTTTGAACCTACCTTGTTTCCTCTACCGTGGTATTAACACTAAGCATTAGACCGCTGGTCAGCAATAACACAGCGCCACAGGCTCGCTTTGAGTTTTGCGTAATTACGCAATAACTTAAATAATAACACGTAAGTGAGCGTAAAATTTAATACACTGTGGTGGAGCGTAAAAACCAAGAGAGGGAGAATATTTTAGGAGTGTTCTATTTCATCAAAACTGTTGCTTCTCTACTGTCGTAACTTTGCGAAATGGAATTGCTGATTGCGTTATTTGAGGTTGTGTGTAGGCAAGATTACGAATTACATGCAAGGTTATTGCTGTCAACTTATTTTACTGGAAATTGTTTTGATTAAATAGGCCAACGGCCTCAAAACTTAGGATTTTTTCTCGCATTTCAGGGGCCGTATTTTCAAACCATTCACGCTGTAGTAGCGGTATAGCTGACAGCGTAACTTCTTTTGTCGGCTTGGCTATATTTTGCGTTGTTTTTCTGGCCGATATCCCTAAAATTTTATTTAAAACTAAGAAAAATGCAGGAAAATGCATCTTGTGGCGCAACAAAGTCCACAAAAAAATAACTTACGATAATAGAACAAAAAATAACTTACACTTCGAGGAAAAACATTTTTGAAAATTCTGCTCACGGCAGTCGGCAATTTTCGTTTTCAATCGCAGCGCAGCGAAGTCTATAGAAAAACTTACGACGTTAGCTATTCCTTTGAGAAGCAGCGAATTGTTGAATCTGAGAGGTAGCAAATTGTTCTTTCTGAGAAGTAGTAAATTGTTGAAAAATCCTGCCTAGGGGAGTCTAAGTAGCCGTAACATAACTTATAAGTGCACGTTGTGTCTTGAATATATGCTGAGGCTGAGCGACTTACGTTGACGTGGAAGTAGAAGTCGACTTCGGTGCAGTTGGGGGCCTGGAAGCCCTGCCCTGGAATGGAGGCGAACCCAACGAAGAGGCACAAGTCTGTGAGGGAGACAAGGGAACTGATATCCAAGTCTACTCGTGACTTTTACTTCGTGTCTACTCGTCTACGTAGAACCAATACACAAGGGAAAAATTTAGCATTCTAATAATAGGAAATAAACTATCTCTTAACATGAATAAACGGGAAAGCAGCACGTTTAAGTAGATTTTGACCACAAGTGTGAAGAATCAATGCATCATCAAAAAGATAACATTCTACAAGAAGGAAAAAGATAACATTCTACAAGAAACAAAAAGATAACATTCTACAAGAAGGAAAAAGATAACATTCTACAAGAAGGAAAAAGATAACATTCTACAAGAAGGAAAAAGAAAACATTCTACATGAAGGAAAAAGATAACATTCTACAAGAAGGAAAAAGATAACATTCTACAAGAAGGAAAAAGATAACATTCTACAAGAAGGAAAAAGATAACATTCTACAAGAAGGAAAAGATAACATTCTACAAGAAGGAAAAAGATAACATTCTACAAGAAGGAAAAAGGTAACATTCTACAAGAAGGAAAAAGATAACATTCTACAAGAAGGAAAAAGATAACATTCTACAAGAAGGAAATAGATCGCATTCTACAAGAAGGAAAAAGATAACACTCTACAAGAAGGAAAAAGAGAACATTCAATAAGAAATCAAAAAAACACATTCTATAAGAAGGAAAAAGATACCATTCTATTAATTTTAAACAAAAAAAATTTCCCAACACGAACAAACACGAAACCAACACATCAGAACACCCACGCGGCACGGCCCACAACATGGCTATGATGCCCTTGACGCGGCCGGGTGTGAGGGTGGCGTTGTAGTGGATGGGCCGCACACACCCGTAGTAGTGGATGCAGGTGACGGCCAACAGGTGGTACACCTGAGTAGAGAATGGCGCTTAATTACATTCCACCATGTAATTATGCCACCTTAATTATTTGCCGTCTAATAATTAAGCCGCCACCTGCATTCAAGCCATGATCTACGATGCGTGAACGCCAGACCTGAAGCACACTTGTGAAATAGTCTGTAGAGATGCTTCCTTTGTAATGCTGGGTTATTGGAGAATTTTAAATGTGTTATCAATCGATAGGTCTTGAAGAGAGTATTAGTGAGCAAAAGAAGATTGCTTCATATTGATACTAGAGGCCGCTGTTTAGCTAAAGCATAATAGGTGACAATGGATGGAAAACGCAACATTATTCATGACTTTGGAAATTCTGTGAACAAAAAATAAAGGCAGTTTTTTTACATTAGTTAGGGATCATCAATTCATCAATCAGTTAAGAAGATATGGGTTGAAATGTTTGACGCTACAGTCATATCACACAATTAATAATTGCAAAATAAAAATGTAGTATTTTCAAATGACATCACAAACCCTACGCTATCATAGTGTTAATTTAAAACCAAGAGAGCACTGGTAATTAAAAATTTTAAAACACATGAAGGAACTAATTCGTGATGTTTTTCATGTCAGAAAATGATATATGAATACAGTGGACTATCTAGTATCTAGTATACCAGACTAGCGCAGTCGACTATCTAGTATCTAATATACCAGACCAACGCACTTGACTATCTAGTATTCCAGACTAGCGCACTGGACTATCTAGTATGCCAGACTAGCGCACTCGACTATCTAGTATCTAGTATACCAGACTAACGCACTGGACTATCTAGTATCTAGTATACCAGAATAGCGCACTGGACTATCTAGTATGCCAGACTAGCGCACTCGACTATCTAGTATCTAGTATACCAGACTATCGCACTGGACTATCTAGTATACCAGACTAGCGCACTAGACTATCTAGTATCTAGTACATCAGACTAACACACTGGACTATCTAGTATGCCAGACTAGCGCACTGGAATATCTAGTATCTACATAGCATACCTGCACGACGATGATACTCAGACGCACGGCCTCCAACGACAGCTGTATGCAGTCGTCGATGTCGATACCGAGCACGTACGGCATGTACGACTGTACCATGATGCCTGAGACGCACGTGTACGAGGGTATCAGTGCACGCACATATGTGTAAGTTAAAATTCTGGGATCGGAATTTTCAAGATGAAGAACTTGGCTCGAGGGTTCGTTTACGTAGAATTATCGCGCTTATGTTTGTACATGCATTTTGTTTATGATGCAGTGATGATCATACAGGAACAACACTTTATTTCTGTTATTTAAAAAATTTTATGTCGTTACACTTCATTTCAACACTTTATTTCTGTAATTTCACGGGAGAAAATATTTGCCCAAATCTTGTCGTATCGATCCAGACTATTTCCATCGAGTTATTCAATCGAAGTTTTATAAAATTTCACTTTCTTTCGTCTCGATCGGTACGCGAGCTGAAATGAATTCCCGCTAATGCAGGTTTAGCTGTTAACCACCTATGTTTAAAAAGCGGGCATTTGCAAGCATTTGCCTGTAATGAAATTTTAAGAGCATTTTGTTACAATCGAAATTTTAAGAAGTTATGGAAGTTGGACTATAATATAATAATAATAACTAATATAATAAATTAATACATGTATATAATAATAAAAATAAAATATAATAAATAACATATGTATAGAATAATTTCAATTGAATAGTTTGATTGGCTTTTAGTAACATCTTGCCCAGATTACCCAAAGGTGAGTCATAAGTTAGCTCAATTTCTTTCGCCACAATAATCGCCGACGTAGTAGCTAACGAAATTTAACCCTTAAAAGGGAAAAAAATCATAAGATACGATATGAATACAATGTTTTACCGACACGACATATTGTCAATAGAACAATAAATAAAAATGTGGCAAATTACGAGTATGAGAGAGAACTTCCTTGTGAATCATGAGTTAATCATCTGGGAAAGTTTTCCGTGTCTTGCAAGTGCATCTAATGATCCTAAAATATCTAATTACTGACTATGTATGACTCAAATGAACAAAGGATGCCATTCAAAATTCTGAAGGAATCCTAGAAAGTTTATGCAGAAATCCATTGTAGAAATAGAGGTCTCATCGGTAGAAGATCAGATGTTCACAACTTCAGTAATGCATTTACTTGCCTGGAACAGTATTTTCTCATATAAGATGATTTTTCCTACAAACTAATTGACATTTAACGATGGCATACTGAGGGAAAAAAACAGAAAAATCAGCATATGATCTTTTTGTGGTGTGATGCTGGAATAGACTCAGAAATGATCCTTTATAACTAGATGATGGAAATAACTAGGAAATGATCACTGATGATGACAATTACGGAAATGGGGGGTAACGGTCACCTACGGGCGGTAACGATGGAGGAAATGGCAAAGAAATGACCACTAATTGCAACGATGGCAAAGGTGACAGAGAGAAGCTTGTTGACGGCGACGGTGGAGGAATTGATATAGAAAGTATACGGATGGAAACGAATAAAAGAAGCTAAAGAAATTATCAATTATGACGATGATGCATGAGAAAGCAGAGAAATGACCGCGTTTGTAACGACGATGATGAAGATGACAGAGACATGATCACCGATGGTGACTATGTAATCAAGAATCTGGGATGCTCACTGATGATAAAGGAAGTAACAGAGACACCATTACTGATGGAAATGAAAAGAAAAATAAGCAGGGATGCTTTCTGACGATGAAGGTAGTAATTAAGGCACCATTGCTGATGGAAATGATAAGAAAAAGAAGCTGGGTTGCTCACTGATTATAAAGGTAGTGACAGCGACACCATTACTGATGGATATGATAAGAAAAATGTAAATATCAATCATTCAAAAAGAAACAGGGATGCCTGTTTATGAAGGCAGTAACAGAGACACTATTACTGATAGAAATTATAAGAAAAAGAAGCAGGAATGCTTACTGATGGCAACCACGATGGAGAAAGCTGCGTTGGCCGTGTTATGGGAGAGGGAGAGGCGCACTATCGGCGAAATTGGCCGTTTGAGGTAGGGGACGCTCAGCAGGATAGTGAGGCTAGTCAGGGCAGACACCAGCAGGAATGCCACCAGAAGCTGCGAGTAAAACCAAAACGTGATACGGAATTAGTTAAACTCACAAAATATAATTAATCCTATGAAAAATTATAAATAAACTCATAAAATTAATGAAGACCACAAAATTAATTAAACTCACAAATTTAATTAAACTTACAGAAGTAATTAAACTCATGAAATATAATTAAACTCATGGAATTTATCACACTCACAAAATATAATTAAACTCACAGAATTAAGCTCACAAAAATTCATTAAGCTGAAAACAGTAACTAAACTCACATAAATAATTAAACTCACAAGAACAAAAACTCACAAAACGTAATTAACCATAAGAACATAAACCGTCCTACACTTGAGTTCGGGTAGGGATTTTAGGTCATCCCAAGTGCGGTACTCTTAAAGTGGTAATCTTTAACCATGATGTTTTGGCTTGGTGGACATCCGAAACGGAAGGGGAAAAAAATTATTACAGTGCGTTTTAAGAACGTTTTTTAAGTACAAAAACGCA
This sequence comes from Platorchestia sp. MABIK, assembly GCA_014220935.1. Taxonomy (NCBI): domain Eukaryota; kingdom Metazoa; phylum Arthropoda; class Malacostraca; order Amphipoda; family Talitridae; genus Platorchestia; species Platorchestia sp. MABIK. The sequence continues at coordinate 68,824 of JACJUY010003031.1, read as the reverse complement.
TGTGCTAAATAAGAAGCTACAAGTAAAAATTTCAAACAAAACTTCGAATTTTGAGCAGAAATTGTGTAAAATTTAGGCGGTTAGCAAGACTGGAATTTGAAAACTAAGAAGGATGAATGGGATGCAAAGGAGTTTCCTTTTCATGGTGCAAACTCAGCATAACTTATCGTTCGTTCAAATTGGACATGATGGTAGATAATCATGAACGAAATTTCCATGAACAATTAAAATTCAATAAATTTAACCAAGTTTTCTATTCAAACCCCGACTACCTCGACAAATTGTGGCTAAATTTCCATATCACATCATGAGGTAACGCACATGTTTTAACCATACATAGAAAAACGTTAAATAACACGATTTTAAGGAGTGACAAAAACCTGAAAACTACTTCTTTTTCTAGAAATGACGACCTGAAATAATTTTAAATTCTCGTAGGCATAGGCTAAAAATTTTGCCAACGAGTAAAATTTAACTTCTTGGGTAGGCTGTTGACGCGCGTTTTAGCGCCTATGGGAATCTAAAATCATTTCAGGCCGTCATTTCTCGAAAACGAAAGAGTTTTGAGTTTTTTTGTCACTCCTGAAAATAGTTTTATTTAGCATTTTCTCTATATGGGTAAAATATGTACATCGAATTATACAAGATCCGATATAGATGAAGCAGCACATACCAACATGGAAAAGTAGATTTACACCTAATCTTATTAGCTTAATCAATCCAGCATATTTTTTAGTGTGCTCACGTTTTTTGCCAAAACAAAATGACTATTCCATATTAGTGTATGTTCAACACACGCCAGTGAGCCGACGCTCGGCGGTTCACACTTACTAGAATTCACACACTCACGCTAAAACAACACGTAAAAGAGTCTGCGTGACTCATTCACTCTTTAGAATCGTTATAGTGAATGCTCTACATGCGGATGCGCAGCATCAAAATGCCTAATCTAATGAAATTTCCTAAGCTCAATGTTAGAATTTGACCCTTGGCCTCAAATTTAACCATTGTACCAGACTTAAGAAGCAATCTACTTCTGCGTCGCTTGTGGTAAATAAATAGTTTAAGTTGTTTAAAATGCTTCCCGGATGTGTGATTTGCTCTGCTAGAGTTGGAAACAAAATAGCTGTTTTGTGTGGCGATTGCCGGCCTCTGGCCTTGAGAGTGACAAATGATGCAAGTCTCTCGGGCCTGAAGCAGGAAGGCATCGTACGGCAAAGACAGGTTATTTTTTACACGGATTGTTACCAGCTGAAAAAGGACGTCACGGAGTTTCCGTTTCAAGGAGTTCAGCAAACCGCCATGTTAGATTGATTGGGAGAATTTTGAACGGAAAAATTATTCCCTGTTGAGTTCGCGCTCCCTGACTGTTTGAAGAATTGGAAGGGAGAAGAGAGAAAACGCAGAAGTGTAGCGGCTTACAATAAATAGTCTAGTCTATCAGAGAGGCAGTTGAAATTTTACGTAGGCTGTATTTCGGAGAAAAAATGCAGCAAAAAAATTAAATTCATCAGGAAAATGTGAATATTTTGAAACTAAACTTTGAGACAGAAAAAATGAAATTATCTGTCGTATAATAAACTTGATTCAAACAACCACTGGTATTTTTCCGAAGCAATTTCGAAGCATCGAGTTAATGCGCAGCCAAATTCTTCAATACACAATCAAAGTTCCACGGCGGTGACCTGTGACGCAAGTTTCTTGAATGGCGGCTTTATAATTCTGTTCCCGCGGAAATGAGGTCTTAAAAGTGCGGAATGTCATCAGAGTTTGGACGCTCGTAAATGGACTCGAAGCTTCCGGTGACACCGAAACTTGACGCCAGCCAACGAGGATCTGGGGTAAAAGCGCGCCTTTTTAGGGGAAAGACGAAAATTGGCCGATGGCAAAGCCATCCTCAACGAAGATGATGCGAGTGTTTGGGGTAAATAGGCGGTGAAGAGGATGATGATTGAAGGTGATACCAGAGTCTGAAGAGGATGATGATTGAAGGGTGATGCCAGTGTCGGGTAGGGAATTGGAAGGGATTGGCAGAGTTTCGGAATAGGATCGCTGCGGCGCAGAAGAAGTAGGAATGATTAGGAAAGATATCTTTTTCAATCATTGACTCAAAACGCGGCTTTTGAGAATAGTCAAGTTGTATTTCAAGGGTTTGATGTCATTTGATTGAAGCAAACATGTTGTTGTTCGGTAGGATGGTTGAGACTAAGAACAGTTAAGTTGTACTTGAAGGGTTTGGTGTCATTTTACAGAAAGAAACATGTTGTTCGGTAGGATGGTTGAGACTTTAAGAACAGTTAAGTTGTATTTCAAGGGTTTGATGTCATTTGATTGAAGCAAACATGTTGTTGTTCGGTAGGATGGTTGAGACTTTAAGAACAGTTAAGTTGTATTTGAAGGGTTTGGTATCATTTTATAGAAAGAAGCATGTTGTTGTACGGTATGAATGACCGATTTAAATTTCGATAATTTGGTAGATGGGAGTACACCAATGCAAGAAAATCAGAAGCGTAATTATGATTTACTGGATCAGAAAAAGTAATTTTCAAAGGAGTTGACAAATTCAACATTGGCTTCAAAATGTCCTGTCATGAATTTTTTTATTGGTTAACATACATGGGTTGCATAATCGCAAAGGTAATGATTGAATAAACGATTTTGTACAAAAAGAAACGTATTTCCTTGCGTAAAATATTGTAAATCTAATATGGCATTTCAGTTTCATTCAGAAAAAAAAAAAATTGTGGGACATAGGCGAACGTTTTGGAGGAAAGTCTTCTCGTGCATTCGTGTAAGAGATTCGTCTCCTGCAATATCAGGGGATGTTTATGATAATAAAATGGGTGAAAGTAAATTATTCTGCACCTAAACTAAAAACTCGACCTGACAAAAATCTGAAGTCATCGTTCCGTGAAAGCGTATGAACGAGAACCAAGTAACTAGCTCGAAAAAAAAAGCTTCATTAAATACCAACATGATTCAGTATTTTAGAAACATATATCAAATCCGAATATCAGAATAATGCTCTCCCAAATGATTTTCAAGGGATGACGAAGGGTTGCCAACACAATATACGAAGGGTATTCCGTAGGCACTCACTTCTGTAACAAATGAACATTTTGGCATAATTAAATTTGAATGCGTGCATAGATGTAATACAATGCATAAGAACAGGCTGGAGAAATGGCTAATGGCTAATTAGCAAATGACTAATTTTCAAAGAATTGCCATAGAAATAGTTACCTAATTAGCAATCAAATAATCAGTACCAGATCAAAAAGAAATCAGGACTCTCGATGGAGTCCTGGTGAAGTGATTTACAGCACGGCTAAGGAATGATCTTTCCGGTACCCTGAGGGTAGATTGGAGCGATGATCTCCCCGATACCATGATGGTTGTTAGCGTAATAATCTCATCCCTATCATCCCGATACATCGGAGTAGTAATCCAACTGGAGCCGGGGTATAGCGAAGGAATAATCTTATTGGAAGGGTTATCAGAGTATTGATCTCATCCCCATCACTACGATATGTCAGAGTAATAATATTACCAGAAACTAAGGCGGTGTAACGAAGGAATAATCTTACAGGGACAATGAGGGTATATAGGAGTTAATATCTTACCTGTACCTTTACGATAGATTTGAGTAATAATCTCACTGGAAACGTTGGTGGTGTAACGCAGGAATTATCTTAGCGGGACGGTTATCGGAGTATCGATCTCATCCGTATCATCACGATGTATCAGAGAAATAATCTTATCTCTTTAATGCAACGAAGGAATAGTCTTACTGGGACCATCAGAGATTATAATTAATCTGGGAATATAATTAGAATTATTATCTTACCGGTATCATGACGGGGTAGACGTTTTCCCGCAGCTCATTAAGCTCGAGTTCCTCATCGGTGTAGTTAAGTTGCGCGTTGTGAGCGGTGGCATCGTCGTGTTGGGGCCAGGCAGAGCAGTTTGCAGCGGAGTTTGACTGCTCAGAGCAGTTGTAAGCTGCAGTGACGTTCCCAGGATCGTCTTGCAAGACGAAACTGTTGTTGTGGTCATCCATGGTTGCCTTATCAGTTACGGAGGTGTTCTATCTAAGAGCTCAGAAATGTTACGCTTTAGATTAAGTTCTTTTGAACAGAGTTTATAACAAATTAGTTCCAATTGTTGACTCTCATTTTACGCTTCGCAAGAACATGAGGCATTGTCGCACCGGTAAAAATCAGCGTGCTGTAGTTGAAGAAATTGTTCAACAATTATTCATTCCTTTTACTCTGAAACAAAAAAAAGTAGTGCAATTAAATGGTCATTTACTGTGGAAAAAAGCAGCTCGAACAGCCTCGTATTGAAAACACGCTTTTAAGCCTTATTTCTGTCTGAATTAGCTCCCGCATTAGCAATGTTTGAGTCCCTTTTTAGGTAATTTGTTAATGTTGGCTTTCATGAACATCGAATTCTAAGTCTTATAATAGCGTTCTGATTGAGAACCGCATGTTGAATTCTAAATCCTGTAATAGCGTTCTGATTGAGAACCGCATGTTGTACATAAACCGCCTTTAGCTGAACATGCCCTGACGAGGGGGCTGCTTAAAACTGTGTGACTTCTTTCAGTTATCGTCTTTCGGTTATCGTCAGAGGAACATGACACGTTTGCCTAATTAGAGAATGCAGCCCCGTAGGATTTAGGAGTTGAGGGAACGGCAGCGATGTAGACCAGGGCGGCTAGATTGACGTTTTTTTAGCCGACAGCTTGATGAGTGGCTAAAGTAGGGGCAATAATTCATGGCAGTGAGAAGGTCAACGTAACAACCCTGCTGTAGAAATATTGACGAAAACATGGCCGGTGGTTCCTGCCAGTAAATACGCCAACATAGCAACTCTGGTGTGGAAACTAGCAACCCTGGTGTAGAAACTAATAACTCTGGCGTAAAAGCTAGCGACTCTGGTGTAGAAACTAACAACTCTGACGTAGAAACTAGCAACTCATAATGTAGAAACTAGGAACTCTGGTGTAAAAACTCGCGACTCTGGTGTAGAAACTAGCGACTCTGGTGTAGAAATTAACAACTCTGACGTAGAAACTAACAACTCTGGCGTAGAAACTAGCAACCCTGGTTTAGAAACTAGCGACTCTGGTGTAGAAATTAGCGACCATGGTGTAGAAGCTAACAACTCTGACGTAGAAACTAACAACTCTGGTGTAAAAATTAGTTACTCTGGTGAAAAACCAGCAACTCTGGTGTAGAAACAGTGAAAACATGGCCAATGATTAATGTATGTAAAAAAGCCCACCTGACAACCCAGGTGCAAAAAATTGAAATTATTTCTTTCAGGCGTAGAATCTTTCACCATTTGATGTTTCGTAGGTACATCATCTCCCACTTTTATGGCGGGACAATTTAAATATTGAGGCAAGACTGCAGAGAACTAACGTTTGGTGAAATATGTTCCCATAATGCAGTTCAATATCTCCTACCCGTGTACACGGCCCGTCAAAAATAGCGGGATTCGATATTTTCTTTAGAGTTTAGACAATCTCCCAGCTGTGGATGACAAATAAATACATCCATCCCAACAGTACCCGCGATTAAAATATTCTTGTACTTGTGCACTGGTGAAACTCGTATCACAGATACGGTCATTGAGCGTCCTTATGAGCGTGACGGAGAGTCGGAACAACCAATGTAATGTGCAATAGCATATGAGAATTTGTGCAAAAAATACGTAAATTTATTTAGTTACATATTTGCAAATGGATAAATATAAGGAGAAACCTGGCGTTTTATTATATAGTATTGATATTTCCCCTGAACTTTTGAAATTTCAGTGTAGTATTGCCTAAATCCTTTCTACTCGCCTCCAGATCACTCCAACGTACGACTGTACGTACGTACGTGACATGCTGTGCAGTGTGTACAAGTGCAATATGTGCATGTATAGTATACACAAGTGCAATAAATGCACATGTACGCGTAATACGCACACATGCATTATGTGTGCATGTAGTACAGCCGTGGGCAGTAAGTGTACGTTTATTAAGTGCACGTGCAGTTTGTTTAAGTGCAGTAAGTGCACGTATTTACTGTAAGTACACAGTAAATGCACGTGCAGTGTGTGCGCGGGCAGCATGAAAACGTGCAGTATAACCACGCACAGTATGTGCACGTGCAGGATGTGCACGTGCAGTAAGTGCACGCATAGTATGTGCACGTGCAGCAAGTATCATCCATCAAAGCAGTGCCCGCATGTCGGGTTCAAGTCAGTCGGTCATCTGTCTCTGTCCTGAGAATCTGAGCCCCAGTTCTTGATGTTGCTGGTACCAGCACTGACAGGAGTGGTGTGCCAGCACTGACAGGAGTGGTGTGCCAGCACTGACAGGTGTAATGTCCTTCGTTTTTCAGAAACAGAGCATCAAAATTAACAAGTTCAGCCCGTTGTTCCGCTCGCTGTCATTTCCTAAGTAGTGTTGATATCGGCTTCAAATGAAGTTTGTTTTTTAATGTCAGCGAGACATTCGTCATGACAGCTTCTCAAAGTAAAGATTTCAAAGATGTTGACAAGGATAAATTTACACGACTCTTCCTGTATTTTCTTTTTTCCATTATGACAGCTTTTCCATGTATAGATCTCGAAAGTGTTGACGAGGATAAGTTTAAACGATATTTACTGCTTCTCCAATTTTCTATTTGATAACCCAGTGCTGTGAGACGCGTGCTGTACAGAAGTAAAGTCATTCAGTTCGACAGAGAGCAATAGATACAATGGTGAAGTGGCACCGCATTGAAAAATTTACTTGAGAAACAAGTTAAAAGTGGAGTGTTTTTGGTATTTCATCAAAGTAAAATAAGTGAGGGAAATTAAACGTACAACGGAGAATGTTAATTTAAACTATTGAAACCCATTGAAACAATAATAATTATTGTTGTTGTCAAATTACTTAGAAAATCTTTTCATGTCTAATGAAGCAACCGTACGCTAAAACATCGCACAGTTTTTCCGCTCTATTTCCACGTACTTGATTACATTTGCATCGAATTCATTTAAGTGTTTTCCACACGAGCGAATCATCTTCAACACTTCAAGAGGTGCGAGTGGAAAAGATTTACCCTATTAAACTTCAGAATTAGCATTAGCAACACAATTTTCAGCAATAAATAATTTCTAACTCGAGCTGGTGATTTGGTAATGCCTTGTAACATGACTGACAATTAACTCACTCTGTACTCTCTTTTCCCTGCCAAACTGCAGTCAATTTTGAGCTTTGTTGGTAAACCGTTTGCATGATTTCCGTATGTGCAAGAATGTACTACCATGCCTCAATGTTGGATCATGGATGTCACAGATGTATAAAAGCACTTAAATACAATCAATAAATACACTTTAATACGTGAAATGTCTTGATACCCTTATCTTTTCGATAAAAAACACGCACACAACACCACGCCATTCAATCAAAAGTCAACTTGAAACGAATGATATTTGTACCGATAAACATCAGTGTTATTAAATTCTATTAAACAAAATCTTAATTCAGGGAAGAAGTGCTTGCAAGATTTCTGAATGCTAGACAAGATAAACCAATATATTTATGACCGGAAGCTTCCACATAACACAATCTAAACAAGGACGCAACACAACTAGGCCAAAGCCAAAAGCTTTATCTAGAATTGAAAACTCAGAAGCCCTGTTTTATTGTGCTCAGAGATTGGCTCCAATCTCTTGGAATCAACGCAAATCCTTGGTTGAGGTATGTTTTTAGAGAGGCTGCGAGACTACGAGGCATGCGAGATGCGACGTTGAGACAGCGATACGGTGTCTCGCTGGACTCCGTTTTTGTGAATGGCGATCTCGAAGCACCGGCAGTTATGCAGTGTATCTTAGTGCCAAATTAATTAACAAGTTTGTTATTGAGTTAAAGTATTATACTCTCGTATTATACTCGTACTACAGCACCAGAATTTAAAATTGATTGTTCAATTTAAAAATTGTATTTTGGTATATTGAAGGTTTGGAGAGCGATTTTACAAGTATTTTTAAAGTCGATTATTCGTTTCAAATTTCATATTCTAGTTCTATAATAGCAGTGGAGAGTAAATTCACACGTATTTTTCAAGTTGATTGTTGAGTCAGAATACTACACTCTGGCAAATCACAGCTCTGGAAATCGAGCTTATGGTTATTTTTTCCACCATAAGGCGTCAAAACTTTGTGATCATGAAACACCTCAAATCACGGTGGAGGGAGTTTTTAGGTATCTTTGTTTCTGTGAATATTTTTTACAGGGCGTCACTTCACACGTGCCTCCTAATTCCGTGAACCGTCCTCGGATGTGTGTGTGTGTGTTGTGTGTGTGCGTGTGTGTGTGTTGTGTGGATGTCATTTCGTTTGTTGACGGAGTGTTGATCATAGAAAATAGAGAAACATGTTGAGGGGATACTGTGTGAAATATTCCATACCCGGGATGAGTTCAAAATAACCTTGAGTAGAAAAACAGTGCAAAATGCAAAATGTGTGGAAATTGATATGAATAGTACATACAATAAATGTATACGGGATACTGTGTAGAATTCCTAACATGGTATAAATTCCAAATAGCCATGTGTAGAAAAATCGTGCAAAATATAGAATATTCTAAATTTGATTCATATATTCCATAAAAATACTTTGGCGTTTGGATTTCGTAAGAAGTTACCTCTCCTAGCTTCGAGTGATCGCATATGCAGAATGAGTGTATGTATGTACATGTCGGACTTACATCAATGCAAGTTTAAATTGAAAAAAAGCCACGGCTCGCAATCTTTTATAATTAGAATCCAAACAACTGGCGACAAGTTTTGACCTTACAGACATTCCAATACGTTAATTATTGAAATGTTTACCGGGCGAACGGCAGAAACTTTTAAGTCTGCACTTTTCAAGTCCTTAAATTGTACGATCACAAATGCAAAATTCAAACCCAAAATTCCTTGAACAAAATTACTCCTACTGCTTTGAAGGAATATCAACATTTTCTAAAATTAAAACTGCAGCTTTTATGACGTACTGATTCGAACAAGCAAAGTTTACTAATTTAAGTCTCGGGCATTAGTTGTCAAACATATTATTGTCTCACTGAATTTAATTTAGAATTTTTTCAAACCTTAGCTTGTGTTACTCTAAACGTTGAAAAATGTGAAACTTCCCACGTATGTGAATAGAATTTTTTACATAAATGAATATCTTCTGAAACATTTCACATTGTAGGGAATAAAGTCGATGCAACTTTAACCTTTAACGGTCGTTGAACCGTGAAGAGCTCGCGGGGCATTGGTGGGCTTGTGACCCTGTCGAATTTAAAGGCTTTACTGTGAAAATTGGGTGCATTTTTTTATTTAAATGCTGTAGGTCAGTCCTACCTTGTCATTGTTTTGCCTCCAGTGGCGTCTCCAGTGTACTTTCGTGCCTTCAGTGACGTTTCCAGTTTAAATTCTATTTGTTGAGTAGTACCTTCAGTGTTTTTTATCGCGCAGTGTTTTGCGGTGCGCCAGATTGAAATGAATGTATTATAAAGTCTATTTTGGTGCGTCAGTCTTTACCTTGGTATTATATAGTTGCTATGGCTCGTGTGTGAACTATTTAGGTAGCGTATTATGCTTTCTGGTACTTCGGCATCAAAGAGGTTTTGTAAATCGGTATACATAGTTAGTATCACGTTATTATGTTGTGTTAATGATAATGGATACATTAAATATTTTATTCCAAAACGCTCCGTATATGTCACGAGTTTTATACAATAATATTAGGGAAAATTTTTTTTTTAGCGATGGAATATGATGGACCGTGACGACTTCATTCATTTAAACGGTAAGCATAACTCGAGATGAGCTTTGTTTAGGAAAAAAAGTTCACATGCCTTCTCAGCTGAAGTGGAACGCTCTCAGTCTGCGGCCACAAGATGACTGTAGGCCTGCCAGACCACAAGTTGAGCAACATTGTTTGTTGTGTTTGCCGTCAATCGTCTGCAACCTGACTCTGCCCTACTGAGGCGACAACAAACACCGTCGCTGTCGTTGTGAAATATTCTCACCTGAGGAGAGATTTTCAAACAAATCAACGTCGTTGTAGCCGTACAGTTGACATCGCAAGTTTTACTCTCGACTCGGCTACGTTATGTGTTGTTTCTCGTAAACGAAATCCTGCGTCGCTGTGAAATATTCCAGATTGAGGCAAGATTTTCACACAAATTAACGTCGTCGGAGCTGTACAGCTGGCGGCGCAAGTTTTACCGCTTACTCGGTTACGTTACATGTTGTTTTTTCTTGTAGACGAAATCTTGAAGTTTAAACTTTTTTCAAATATACTTTATGGCTTTTGGTATGGATGAAGAACAAATAGCCTTAACGAAGTTACAGAATAACTTTCACTGCCGGCTGTACCGTTGCGACGGCGTAATTTTCCTGAAAATCCTGCATGAGGTACCTGGATGCACAGTTGTGCACAGTGTGCATCCAGGTACATCGGTTGCACCGGTCGTACTCTAGGACAGAGGATCGCAGAGCATAGGGGAGTCAGTTACCGCACAGGATCAAGGCTAGGACAACCACCCCATTCCGCTATCCGTATTCACGCCGAAAACTGTAATTCATTAATCGCAAATAATAATTTCTCAATCATAGGTCAGGGGTCAAATTTTAGTGACGTACGCATTTTAGAGTCGTTGCATATTTTAAAGGGAAGACCAGCTCTGAATGATACATCTAGTTCTTTTCCATTGTGCATTTATAATTAGTTCAATACTGTCGCGTGAACCGTTTGTATCTGTAATTAATCAAATTTATTTCATATCGTGTTTCAGCTGATGATGGAATTTATCCCGAAACGTTCGTTCCAAAAATGTTTAGAATTTTATTTTTCGCTTTTAAATTTTTAATAAACTTGCGTTATCGCCAAGCAAAAGATGTGCTTCATTAACTGTATCTGTGCTAAATTATGAGTGCATAGAGTTTGTAGTTTTGCAGTCGTGCTTGTAAATCATTGGGTTCCTTTAGCGCCTGCGTGCCTTGTGTCGTTTGTACTGGCAAGAAAAGGAACTCAAGTGTATCTGTTGTATCACTGAGACCTGCTTTGTGTCATGGGATGCGAAAGAGCTACGACTCAATGGTTCCTAGGATGGCTTACTTAGGGCCGGCCTTCAGAGAAACTGGTGCTCCATCAGTGGCATCTGTGGTACGTAAATAAGTTGTGTCCTCCGTAGGGGCATTAGTAGTCTAGCAGTGGAAAAAGTGGCTTATTAGTGGCATAAGTGGATTTGTAGTGGCAAAACTAGTTTAGTAGTGGTATAAGTGGCTTATTAGTGGTAAAAGTGGCATAAGTGGCTTAGAAGTGGCATAGGTGGCTTAGTAGTGGCGTAAGTGGCTTAGTAATAGACTAGAAGTCGCATAGTAGTGGCATATGTGACACTTTCGCTGCCCAAGTGTGCCTGTGGTATCACTGATATCGTTCTTACTTTCATGGCGTACGAAAGAACCACAGCGCAGTGGTATCTCTGATGGCTTACTTAGGGCCGGCTTTCAGAAGCACTGGCGCTCCATCAGTGGCATCTATGGTACCTAAACAAACACCCTTTGAGTCGCTTTAAAACGGCGGTGTCTGCCGTGCGTGTTTACGACGAGTGGCAAACGAGGGTCCGTTCGATGTGTTTGTGTGCTGCTTAATTGTTCTGTAACGACCGTCTCTTTTCTAGCGATGCTTAAATACATGTTCTGTTTTTTCAGAATGTGATCGCGCAGTACGCAAGGGAGCAACTGAATTCAGTGCCTAATTAGGAAAGATAACACGGGAAATGTATTTTAGATCAAAGGCTTCTTATTGGCAATTTAGATTTCGATCATTTTGGTGATGTAGCGAAACGTGAAATGAGCATTTAAGTGACGTTCATAAATTTACAGACAATTTTAATACATTAGACAATCTGTAACTTATATTCTCTACAGAACATTTGAAGCACCATTACGTACAGAAATCCCAGTATTGAGGCTAGACAAATTTTTGGAAGAAAAATACTTGTTTGAAAACTACTCAACTCTTATAGAAACAAGTTTTGAGGCTAGTTGTACATATCTTTGGAAGGGAAGAGCTGAAAAAGATCTCGCAGACCTTCGATAAAATTTCACCGGAAAAGGCTGCATCAGTTACGGGAAAGAGCGAAGTTTGTCTGGTGTCGCAGCGGCAGTTCGCGTCTCTGTTTACCCATCGCCTCCGTGGGGCGGAATGAGAAGAGCAAACAACTTTGATATGCAACGATGCCCTTGAGAGGCTGCATTTTGCTGCATGTTGCTTCATTTCGCTGTGCTTTTGTATTTTGATGAGTGCAACTTTGTTTCGATGCACTTCCGGTTCATTTTATCAAATGTTGTTCTTTTGCAGTATAACCTATTATGGTTGCAACTTTATTTTGGTGCATTACGTTTACATTTTTCGGATATTGTTTTACCATGCAGCATAACCACCCATGGGTAAAACTTTATTTTGGTGATCTCCGTTTCAACTTGTCGTAAATTGGCTTATTTTGCAGTATGACCTTTCACGGATGCAACTTCATTTTGGTGCATTTCATTTCACTTTACCGTATATTTTTTGTATTTGACCGCATTTTACAATGTGTTTCTTATTCTACATCATGTAATTTGATTTTGCCATGTAAAGATTTATTTCACAGACTTTGCAGTGAGAGTTGACGTATTTTGCGCATGTAACAGTCCACTGCTATATTTTTTTATATTAAGCTACATTTCACCATACCTCTACTACTGTACCTTGCTCAACTAACCCATATTTTACAGCTTTGTCCTGTATTCTGTAGTTTGTACTTTGCAGCATTTATTTGTATTTCACTTTATTTGTTTTCTTCATCGTAAAGAAACGAAAGTCATGCAATTTTCATACGGAAACGCAAGGAGCACGCGCTTTAATTCATTAGAGTACCGAAACCGTAATAATTCCTCAAAATATCGAAACCTAAATAACTCCTTAGAGTACCGAAACCGAAATAACAAATGAAAAATATTCCAAGCAGTGAAATTCTGCGAAACATGAATGAAATTATATAAGCTTAACGTTTGTCTTTTTTCATCTATGCATGCATCTTCTTGTTCAAATATTTTATAATACAAAAATACTTTCTAGAAATATATGCTGAGCGAGAGAATTGTATCCACTGGTAACAAATCAAATATTCATGTGTAATGTTTCAAGAATTAAGTTTGTACCTTTTGTCTCATTAGCAAACGAATGAAATTCTAAGGTGAAAAATTTGGTTAGATTGGGTCGCAAAAATTAGAGCATGAGTATTAAGAATCATATGGAGTAATATGATTATATGGTACAAGAAACAATTTGATATGAGCATCATTTTACTTAAAAACATTTTAGCACATTGCACATAAATGGCTTTTTTGATGCCGTTATACTAATTGTCTCAAAGATTGATTTCTATTCTAAAATTTTGACCCATTAATGTACATATTTATAAACTCCTTATCTTTTCCTTAAGATGCTATTAATGAAGATCTTATTTTTTTCTGATGGGGCCATCTCACCACTAAAATTATCATTATCTAAAAGTAAAAGAATCAAGATGACAACATTGGGCGGGTTTCATGAACATGACTCTAACTGCCAATGTCAAAACTCATTTTCGATGGTGTAACTATTCAGCAAACGCTACGTACAACTATGATAACTGAAGCGCTGACTTTTATTAAGGCACGATCCAGTTAATGCTTGCTATTTTCAAAATTATTTCCTATAATTATTGACTTTAAATTTGAGTTGAAAATTGAACTTTAGTAACCAATAGCGGTTAACGTGTCAAGAAGCAGGTTTACCCCTGACGCATCATTGCGGCTTTTATAGCACAAGATACTTTTTAACTTATGAATTATATCTAGTTTTTTCCCTGCATGTTTCTATGACGCAACTTGAAAAAAACTGATGCATTATCAAATATCCAATAATAGTAATGATGAGCAATATAGGTGAAATAATGCATGGTGTTTGAGTCCTAAAATCAAATATTCCTAACACCTTACAAATCATCTGAAACGGAACAAGAAAAGTGAACTTCAAGGTATGTACTTTAGTGGTCACGTAACCACGTACACATTTAAGAAAAACTTCCACGGGATTTCAGTTTGCCGCCGCTGATGATGGTGATGATTTTGCCGTGAAGTTTCAGGGCGAATTTTCTGGTGGAGAATTTCATCACCTGAGCGCGTCATAAAATCTTGAGGATTTTAGCACCTCCAGGTCTGCCAGCGGCCTCGCAAGCACCGCTTTATAACTTTTTTACGAAATTTTCAGACCAAAATTATAAGTATGGAAAAGCAAGCATAAACTCAAAGATGCTTCCGAAAAAAATGTCGACCGAAATTGGAAGTATGAAAACGCAGGTCTCAATGCATTAACATTTTTGGAAATTTTTGTAATGAAATTGTAAGTATATAAACGCAAGCACCAATTTTATAAAGTTTTAGAATAAAAAATTTTGAACCAAAATTAGAAGCATGAAAACACAGGTATCAGTTTAATAACTTTTTTATGAAATTCTTACACAGAAATTATAAGTAAATTACCTATAAGTATCAAAACGTAAGTCTACATTCAATAAAGTTTTTACAATTTTTTGTAACTAAATTTAAAAGTATGAAAACTCACTTATTAATTAAATAACATTTCTAAAGGTTTTTTACATTAAATGCATAGGTATAAAAATATTTTGTTATGATCGTCTTTTTGGAAACGCTCGCCCTGACGTCGGAGTAATAAAAAGCGGGACTTTTGCGGGCAATGCGCTAGGCTCGCCCTTCTGATTGGTTGACTTTAACTGCCTGCAATAATACGTGAGGCAATAGGAGGCCTCGCTGTCTGGAAACTGGTCCCAAATTTGTGACAGACTGGCAGCTTCAGCGCCTAAAACGGATATTGTGTGGCTCATAAAATGTTCTAATTAAACATTGCATTAAGCAATACTGTACTTATTTCAACAACTTCATGGTGTTAAAACTATTTTTTTGCTTTAAGGTAAATAATGTCCATTAATGCAACATTATTTGAATTGCTCCAAATGTGCTTCAATACTCTTGCGTTATCAGTAAGTTTGACAATATTTTGAAACTAAAAAAGAAACTCCAGCCGTTTGACAGTTTCTGGCCGGTGACGCCAGCAAGGAACGCGTGTTGAACTACAATGGTGATCATCAATTTACGATGAGGGAAAATTAAATACTACTAAAAATATTAAATATTGATAATATTTAATAACTTAAACATCAATATTAAATAATAATAAATATCATACAATTTTACAATCATAAACTATTAAATATTATAGTCTGAGACACAAATATTAACATGAGATGCGAAATTAAAATACTACATATTGATATTATAATATTAAATTTATAAAATATTAGCATGTCTATGATATGCACATGGCCGCTGAAGTACATTCCACGGTTCAGATATTTGTTTTAGTTAAATTTTCCATGGACTGCAAAACAATTCTGCACTTCTTCGTATAGTACGAAGAATTCTTCGATATGCTTTCATGATCATCATACAGATATTGTGTGTGCACTACAGTCCTTATACCAGCTAAGTAATGATTTTACATGATTTCTTATTCACGTGTTTTCGTTTATAATAAACAGAGTTACATCAAATCCAAAGTACAGCATGAGTTCACACTCTCAAAAATGTTCGTGAAAAAAGAAAGAAAATTAGAAAGAAAAACAGTTTATTTCCAATAGAGTCGATGCATGAAACATAAAACATTTGGTTTTAAAATATCTCAGCATTATGATCCTTCATCATGTTCCTCATTTGATAATCACACATGGGTATCGTAATACCGATGTCAATTGTCGAAAAAAATGATTGAGAGAAAAGCACGGAAAAATGCACTCAAATATCTTAACATTAAGATTTTTTTGTCGACAGAAATGCATTTTCATTCTAGTTTAAAAGAATGATCGTGAATTCATTGAAAGTGTACTAGATGAAACAGAAGTTTAAAAAAACAGTTATGAGCAATTCACAATTCAAAGTAAGTTCGTGAAATGTTCGCGTGAATTAGCGAAAAACTCAACAGTAAAACCAGAAAAAATATTTAAATGATAAAAATTCACTGAAAATACCTTGAGTTGCATGTAATGAATACGACAAGGTTCATTAAACATGTCGTTTCCGATTAGGTGGTTTTTATAATTTACAGCTGGGATGAATTGCTCTCATGGTACTCGGTAAACACGCATTATAAAATGATCAACTTTTTCGGCCATGGGCTAGATGGGTTCACACAAGGAAGCAACCATGTTAGGTTGCCATATTTTTTACCATCTCAGGACTGTAATAATTTCAAAAGCAGTAATATTTCCAAATCTGTACCAGTCACGACCCCCGCTTTACCGGAACCGCACGTTTCAACAAAATGTCGAGTTTGTGAAGCTCCTCCAATAAACACGCTCTGAGCGCAATGGTTGGACTACGGTAGAGGAAACAAGGTAGGCTCATTCCTATGGGGGGAAAATATACTTCTTGTTCGGCTAGCCAATGGAAAGGCTTTATTTCGAACAAATTTCGAACGTCACCAATACACCATAACGTTAGGCCAATAGTGGTGAAGGATTTGGGGGTAGCAGTGCTACCAGATGCAATATTAGCGCTGCTATTGGCTCGTTGCCGTGAAGTCAGCAAGCCCACACAGCCGTCGAAAAAAGACTGGTTTGACCGTACCTTGTTTCCTCTACCGAGGTTGGACCACGGTAGAGGAAACAAGGTAGAGTCATTTCTATGGGGGAAAAAACACCTCCTCTTGTTCGGCTAGCAAATAGAACGGCTTCATTTCAAACAAACTTTGTGACGTCATTATTGCGACATGTGGTTAGGCCAGTTGCGGTGCCAGATTTGGGGCGAGTAGTGTTGCTAGATGCAATTTGAGCGTTGCTATTGGTTCGTTGCCGTGACGTCAGCATTGCCACACGGTCGACGAAAAAAGACTGGTTTGACCCTACCTTGTTTCTTCTACCGTGGATTGGACCAGGTCTCAGGTGCCGTTGCTTTAGCGTTCGTGACGCACGTTGTTGTGTTTGTGTACGGCTCGATTATTTTAAGGTGTCGGCCTGTGCTCCGACGTGTAGTTTGTTGTTGTGGTGTCTTCATTTATTGGCTAGAGCCCACAAGCTTGCGTTGATACCTCACTGTATGTGGTAGCTATGATACAGTTTCTCTACTTGTACAGGGTGGCGCATAAGTAACGCACCCTTATTTACTACCGCAATATACACTGGGTATCTGTAGACAGGATACGACATGTAAATGAACTTTAAGAGTTCCTCTATCGTTTGCAATTGACTTTATCGTTATACCTCTCATAGTTTATTTATTACTAATTTTTTTTTAGGGTGCGTTACTTATGCGCCACCCTGTACTACGTTGGAATTTTTACTCATAGTTGCGATGCCTATACGCAGATGTTCTTTTTCACTTAGCACACATATTTATCACCTCCTCAATATACGTTCATGGTGAAAATAATTCAGAAGAAAGCTGTAGTTCTTCGAAAATTTTTCGTATTTTGGGATTAAAGTGAACCACACCAAGTTTTTTGTAGAGCGATAAGAATAAATTTTTAGTTAATTCCCTCTAAAATTTATAGTGGAATCTATGACTTGGTGTAAACTACTTTAACACTTCAGTTTGCATCAAAGGAGTGGGCAATGGTAACAAGAAATTCTACCAAATGTAGAAAATTCCAGTTTTCGACTCAACGTTCGCCTTATTTCATGCCACTCAAAACGAACAAATATGAGCCAGTGTTAGCACTTTTGGTACACATGATTTACAAGCCTTATACCTTCACAATATTTTGCCTGGGTAAGCGTTAGGTTTTTCTATATCGAGGTTAACTCCACATACTATTTCGTTGTGTATTTTTAATTGTGAGGAGTGTTTATTGTTATTAGGTAACCCGTTATTTTAAAAATTGCAGAAGGTGCCGTAAAATAATCGTGAAAATTAGTACACGAAGATTTTCCCAATAATTTGGAAACAACAACATTCACTTCAATTTTGTTAACATATCGTGGTTGGGTGACGTCATTCTTAAAATTGGTTTCGGCTGAATCGCAAGAGCGGATTTTAATCAGGCCTACGGATGCTCCTGTCAGAGTTCCAGATGCGAGACACCACATCACCTCTCACCGCAACCGCCAGCGCAACACTGCCTACGGCTTCTGTGTTTTACACGAGGGCGCAAATTTCCTCCCTCGGGTAATTTGAATAACGCTGAATTTTTACAGCAGCTGATCCCACATTTTCAGTCGATGTTGACGTTGGTGGCGGTGATTGATATCAAAGCCGCCACTCTGACGGCCCAAGTTTGCTGGTATTTGCATGGAAATTTTAAAATGAAATATCGCCCGCCAGATCCGCGTTATCTGACGCCATGAATTTTGCATATAAGTCATGAATATATCTATACACACTAGTGTTCACGGTTCGTCAAAAATGGCGGGAGTTGATGTTTTTCTTAAATTAATCTTCTAGATGTGAATACCAAAAAAAAATATCCATCCCAATAGTGCCCCGCGATTAAAATATTCATGTGCTTGTGCACTGGTGAAACTCGTATCACAGATACGGTCATTGAGACGGACCAATCATACAAATAAAACGGACCAACTAATTTAATGTGTTCAATGAGATTCCCATTGTTTTTACTAGCAAAAAGTTACTCACAGAAAGTAAACAAATCTTTATTCATTTATTTATGAATATAAGGAGACACCTAACATTTTATTTTAAAATTGTGATTATTATAGACCGTATTAATTCCTCATTCAATGGTATTAACGGCAATTTACTCCTCATTTAATGGTATTGGCAGTATTTAACGTACACTAAATGGTGTTGGCGGTATTTTCTCTTCATTTAATGGTATTGATGGAATTTAAA